>JAXIVJ010007344.1:0-57500 GCA_036785665.1 Chirona hameri | reverse complement strand
CCATGGAGGACTGTATGCTGGTACGTTCCACTGGTATCCTGCCCGGTCCATGGAGGACTGTATGCTGGTACGTTCCACTGGTGCCCGGCCCGGTCCATGGAGGACTGTATGCTGGTACGTTCCACTGGTGCTCGGCCCGGTCCATGGAGGACTGTATGCTGGTACGTTCCACTGGTATCCTGCCCGCTCCATGGAGGACTGTATGCTGGTACGTTCCACTGGTGCCCGGCCCGGTCCATGGAGGACTGTATGCTGGTACGTTCCACTGATACCCGGCCCGCTCCTGTATGCTGGAATGTTACACTGGTGACCGGCCCGCTCCTGTTTGCTGGTACGTTCCACTGGTGCCCGGCCCGCTCCTGTATGCTGGTATGTTCCACTGGTGCCCGGCCCGGTCCATGGAGGACTGTATGCTGGTACGTTCCACTGATGCCTGGCCCGGTCCATGGAGGACTGTATGCTGGTACGTTCCACTGGTACCCGGCCCGCTCCATGGAGGACTGTATGCTGGTACGTTCTACTGGTGCCCGTGTTGGTACGTTCCACTGGTACCCGGCCTGCTCCATGAAGGACTGTATGCTGGTACGTTCCACTGGTGCCCGGCCTGCTCCATGGAGGACTGTATCCTGGTAAGTTCCACTGGTGCCCGGCCCGCTCCTGTATGCTGGTATGTTCCACTGGTACCCGGCCCGGTCCATGGAGGACTGTATGCTGGTACGTTCCACTGGTGCCCGGCCCGGTCCATGGAGGACTGTATGCTGGTATGTTCCACTGGTGCCCGGCCCGGTCCATGGAGGACTGTATGCTGGTACGTTCCACTGGTGACCGGCCCGCTCCTGTATGCTGGTATGTTCCACTGGTGCCCGGCCCGGTCCATGGAGGACTGTATGCTGGTACATGCCACTGGTGGCCGGCCCGCTCCTGTATGCTGGTACGTTCCACTGGTGCCCGGCCCGGTCCATGAAGGACTGTATGCTGGTACGTTCCACTGGTACCTGGCCCGGTCCATGGAGGACTGTATGCTGGTACGTTCCACTGGTGACCGGCCCGCTCCTGTATGCTGGTATGTTCCACTGGTGCCCGGCCCGGTCCATGGAGGACTGTATGCTGGTACATTCCACTGGTGGCCGGCCCGCTCTTGTATGCTGGTATGTTCCACTGGTGCCCGGCCCGCTCCATGGAGGACTGTATGCTGGTACGTTCCACTGGTGCCCGGCCCGGTCCATGGAGGACTGTATGCTGGTACGTTCCACTGGTACCCGGCCCGGTCCATGGAGGACTGTATGCTGGAATGTTCCACTGGTACCCGGCCCGCTCCTGTATGCTGGTACGTTCCACTGGTGCCCGGCCCGGTCCATGGAGGACTGTATGCTGGTACGTTCCACTGGTGCCTAGCCCGGTCCATGGAGGACTGTATGCTGGCATGTTCCACTGGTGCCCGGTCCGCTCCTGTATGCTGGTACGTTCCACTGGTGCCCGGCCCGGTCCATGGAGGACTGTATGATGGTATGTTCCACTGGTGCCCGGCCCGCTCCTGTATGCTGGTACGTTCCACTGGTACCCGGCCCGCTCCATGGAGGACTGTATGCTGGTACGTTCCACTGGTGCCCGGCCCGCTCCTGTATGCTGGTATGTTACACTCGTGCCCGGCACGCTCCATGGAGGACTGTATGCTGGAATGTTCCACTGGTGCCCGGCCCGCTCCATGGAGGACTGTATGCTGGTACGTTCCACTGGTGCCCGGCCCGCTCCTGTATGCTGGTATGTTCCACTGGTGCCCGGTCCGCTCCATGGAGGACTGTATGCTGGAATGTTCCACTGGTGCCCGGCCCGCTCCATGGAGGACTGTATGCTGGTATGTTCCACTGGTGCCCGGCCCGCTCCATGGAGGACTGTATGCTGGTACGTTCCACTGGTGCCCGGCCCGGTCCATGGAGGACTGTATGCTGGTACGTTCCACTGGTGCCCGGCCCGCTCCATGGAGGACTGTATGCTGGTACGTTCCACTGGTGCCCGGCCCGCTCCTGTATGCTGGTACGTTCCACTGGTACCCGGCCCGGTCCATGGAGGACTGTATGCTGGCACGTTCCACTGGTACCCGTGCTGGTACGTTTCACTGGTGCCCGGCCCGGTCCATGGAGGACTGTATGCTGGTATGTTCCACTGGTGCCCGTGCTGGTACGTTCCACTGGTACCCGTGCTGGTACGTTCCACTGGTGCCCGTCCCGCTCCATGGAGGACTGTATGCTGGTACGTTCCACTGGTGCCCGGCCCGGTCCATGGAGGACTGTATGCTGGTATGTTCCACTGGTGCCCGGCCCGCTCTTGTATGCTGGTACGTTCCACTGGTGCCCGGCCCGCTCCTGTATGCTGGTACGTTCCACTGGTACCCGGCCCGGTCCATGAAGGACTGTATGCTGGTACGTTCCACTGGTGCCCGGCCCGGTCCATGGAGGACTGTATGCTGGTGCGTTCCACTGGTGCCCGGGCCGCTCCTGTATGCTGGTACGTTCCACTGGTGCCCGGCCCGCTCCTGTATGCTGGTACGTTCCACTGGTACCCGGCCCGGTCCATGAAGGACTGTATGCTGGTACGTTCCACTGGTGCCCGGCCCGCTCCATGGAGGACTGTATGCTGGTATGTTCCACTGGTGCCCGGCCCGGTCCATGGAGGACTGTATGCTGGTACGTTCCACTGGTGCCCGGCCCGCTCCTGTATGCTGGTACGTTCCACTGGTACCCGGCCCGCTCCATGGAGGACTGTATGCTGGTACGTTCCACTGGTGCCCGGCCCTGTCCATGGAGGACTGTATGCTGGTACGTTCCACTGGTGCCCGGCACGCTCCATGGAGGACTGTATGCTGGTATGTTCCACTGGTGCCCGGCCCGGTCCATGGAGGACTGTATGCTGGTACGTTCCACTGGTGCCCGGCCCGCTCCTGTATGCTGGTACGTTCCACTGGTACCCGGCCCGCTCCATGGACGACTGTATGCTGGTACGTTCCACTAGTGCCCGGCCCGGTCCATGGAGGACTGTATGCTGGTACGTTCCACTGGTACCCGGCCCGGTCCATGGAGGACTGTATGCTGGTACGTTCCACTGGTGCCCGGCCCGGTCCATGGAGGACTGTATGCTGGTACGTTCCACTGGTACCTGGCCCGGTCCATGGAGGACTGTATGCTGGTACGTTCCACTGGTGACCGGCCCGCTCCTGTATGCTGGTATGTTCCACTGGTGCCCGGCCCGGTCCATGAAGGACTGTATGCTGGTACGTTCCACTGGTACCTGGCCCGGTCCATGGAGGACTGTATGTTGGTACGTTCCACTGGTGACCGGCCCGCTCCTGTATGCTGGTATGTTCCACTGGTGCCCGGCCCGGTCCATGGAGGACTGTATGCTGGTACATTCCACTGGTGGCCGGCCCGCTCCTGTATGCTGGTATGTTCCACTGGTGCCCGGCCCGCTCCATGGAGGACTGTATGCTGGTATGTTCCACTGGTGCCTGGCCCGCTCCTGTATGCTGGTACGTTCCACTGGTGCCCGGCCCGGTCCATGGAGGACTGTATGCTGGTACGTTCCACTGGTACCCGGCCCGGTCCATGGAGGACTGTATGCTGGAATGTTCCACTGGTACCCGGCCCGCTCCTGTATGCTGGTATGTTCCACTGGTGCCCGGCCCGGTCCATGGAGGACTGTATGCTGGTACGTTCCACTGGTGCCTAGCCCGGTCCATGGAGGACTGTATGCTGGCATGTTCCACTGGTGCCCGGTCCGCTCCTGTATGCTGGTACGTTCCACTGGTGCCCGGCCCGGTCCATGGAGGACTGTATGATGGTATGTTCCACTGGTGCCCGGCCCGCTCCTGTATGCTGGTACGTTCCACTGGTACCCGGCCCGGTCCATGGAGGACTGTATGCTGGTGCGTTCCACTGGTGCCCGGGCCGCTCCATGGAGGACTGTATGCTGGTATGTTCCACTGGTGCCCGGCCCGCTCCATGGAGGACTGTATGCTGGTACGTTCCACTGGTGCCCGGTCCATGGAGGACTGTATGCTGGTACGTTACACTGGTGCCCGGCCCGCTCCTGTATGCTGGTACGTTTCACTGGTGCCCGTCCCGCTCCATGGAGGACTGTATGCTGGTACGTTCCACTGGTGCCCGGCCCGGTCCATGGAGGACTGTATGCTGGTATGTTCCACTGGTGCCCGGCCCGCTCCTGTATGCTGGTACGTTCCACTGGTGCCCGGCCCGCTCCTGTATGCTGGTACGTTCCACTGGTACCCGGCCCGGTCCATGGAGGACTGTATGCTGGTACGTTCCACTGGTGCCCGGCCCGTCCATGGAGGACTGTATGCTGGTGCGTTCCACTGGTGCCCGGGCCGCTCCTGTATGCTGGTACGTTCCACTGGTGCCCGGCCCGCTCCTGTATGCTGGTACGTTCCACTGGTACCCGGCCCGGTCCATGAAGGACTGTATGCTGGTACGTTCCACTGGTGCCCGGCCCGCTCCATGGAGGACTGTATGCTGGTATGTTCCACTGGTGCCCGGCCCGGTCCATGGAGGACTGTATGCTGGTACGTTCCACTGGTGCCCGGCCCGGTCCATGGAGGTCTGTATGCTGGTATGTTCCACTGGTGCCCGGCCCTGTCCATGGAGGACTGTATGCTGGTACGTTCCACTGGTATCCTGCCCGGTCCATGGAGGACTGTATGCTGGTACGTTCCACTGATACCCGGCCCGCTCCTGTATGCTGGAATGTTCCACTGGTGACCGGCCCGCTCCTGTATGCTGGTACGTTCCACTGGTGCCCGGCCCGCTCTTGTATGCTGGTATGTTCCACTGGTGCCCGGCCCGGTCCATGGAGGACTGTATGCTGGTACGTTCCACTGGTGCCTGGCCCGGTCCATGGAGGACTGTATGCTGGTACGTTCCACTGGTGCCCGGCCCGCTCCATGGAGGACTGTATGCTGGAATGTTCCACTGGTGCCTGGCCCGGTCCATGGAGGACTGTATGCTGGTACGTTCCACTGGTACCCGGCCCGCTCCATGGAGGACTGTATGCTGGTACGTTCCACTGGTGCCCGTGTTGGTACGTTCCACTGGTACCCGGCCCGCTCCATGAAGGACTGTATGCTGGTACGTTCCACTGGTGCCCGGCCTGCTCCATGGAGGACTGTATGCTGGTACGTTCCACTGGTGCCCGGCCCGCTCCTGTATGCTGGTATGTTCCACTGGTACCCGGCCCGGTCCATGGAGGACTGTATGCTGGTACGTTCCACTGGTGCCCGGCCCGCTCCTGTATGCTGGTATGTTCCACTGGTGCCCGGCCCGCTCCATGGAGGACTGTATGCTGGTATGTTCCACTGGTGCCCGGCCCGGTCCATGGAGGACTGTATGCTGGTACGTTCCACTGGTACCCGGCCCGCTCCATGGAGGACTGTATGCTGGTACGTTCCACTGGTGCCCGGCCCGGTCCATGGAGGACTGTATGCTGGTATGTTCCACTGGTGCCCGGCCCGGTCTATGTAGGACTGTATGCTGGTACGTTCCACTGGTGCCCGGCCCGCTCCTGTATGCTGGTACGTTCCACTGGTGGCCGGCCCGCTCCATGGAGGACTGTATGCTGGTACGTTCCACTGGTGCCCGGCCCTGTCCATGGAGGACTGTATGCTGGTACGTTCCACTGGTGCCCGGCACGCTCCATGGAGGACTGTATGCTGGTATGTTCCACTGGTGCCCGGCCCGGTCCATGGAGGACTGTATGCTGGTACGTTCCACTGGTGCCCGGCCCGCTCCTGTATGCTGGTACGTTCCACTGGTACCCGGCCCGCTCCATGGACGACTGTATGCTGGTACGTTCCACTAGTGCCCGGCCCGGTCCATGGAGGACTGTATGCTGGTACGTTCCACTGGTACCCGGCCCGGTCCATGGAGGACTGTATGCTGGTACGTTCCACTGGTACCCGGCCCGGTCCATGGAGGACTGTATGCTGGTACGTTCCACTGGTGCCCGGCCCGGTCCATGGAGGACTGTATGCTGGTACGTTCCACTGGTACCCGGCCCGGTCCATGGAGGACTGTATGCTGGTACGTTCCACTGGTGCCCGGCCCGGTCCATGGAGGACTGTATGCTGGTACGTTCCACTGGTACCTGGCCCGGTCCATGGAGGACTGTATGCTGGTACGTTCCACTGGTGACCGGCCCGCTCCTGTATGCTGGTATGTTCCACTGGTGCCCGGCCCGGTCCATGAAGGACTGTATGCTGGTACGTTCCACTGGTACCTGGCCCGGTCCATGGAGGACTGTATGTTGGTACGTTCCACTGGTGACCGGCCCGCTCCTGTATGCTGGTATGTTCCACTGGTGCCCGGCCCGGTCCATGGAGGACTGTATGCTGGTACATTCCACTGGTGGCCGGCCCGCTCCTGTATGCTGGTATGTTCCACTGGTGCCCGGCCCGCTCCATGGAGGACTGTATGCTGGTACGTTCCACTGGTGCCTGGCCCGCTCCTGTATGCTGGTACGTTCCACTGGTGCCCGGCCCGGTCCATGGAGGACTGTATGCTGGTACGTTCCACTGGCACCCGGCCCGGTCCATGGAGGACTGTATGCTGGAATGTTCCACTGGTACCCGGCCCGCTCCTGTATGCTGGTATATTCCACTGGTGCCCGGCCCGGTCCATGGAGGACTGTATGCTGGTACGTTCCACTGGTGCCTAGCCCGGTCCATGGAGGACTGTATGCTGGCATGTTCCACTGGTGCCCGGTCCGCTCCTGTATGCTGGTACGTTCCACTGGTGCCCGGCCCGGTCCATGGAGGACTGTATGATGGTATGTTCCACTGGTGCCCGGCCCGCTCCTGTATGCTGGTACGTTCCACTGGTACCCGGCCCGGTCCATGGAGGACTGTATGCTGGTGCGTTCCACTGGTGCCCGGGCCGCTCCATGGAGGACTGTATGCTGGTATGTTCCACTGGTGCCCGGCCCGCTCCATGGAGGACTGTATGCTGGTACGTTCCACTGGTGCCCGGTCCATGGAGGACTGTATGCTGGTACGTTACACTGGTGCCCGGCCCGCTCCTGTATGCTGGTACGTTCCACTGGTACCCGGCCCGGTCCATGGAGGACTGTATGCTGGTACGTTCCACTGGTGCCCGGCCCGGTCCATGGAGGACTGTATGCTGGTACGTTCCACTGGTACCCGGCCCGGTCCATGGAGGACTGTATGCTGGCACGTTCCACTGGTACCCGTGCTGGTACGTTCCACTGGTTCCCGGCCCGGTCCATGGAGGACTGTATGCTGGTATGTTCCACTGGTGCCCGTGCTGGTACGTTCCACTGGTACCCGTGCTGGTACGTTTCACTGGTGCCCGTCCCGCTCCATGGAGGACTGTATGCTGGTACGTTCCACTGGTGCCCGGCCCGGTCCATGGAGGACTGTATGCTGGTATGTTCCACTGGTACCCGGCCCGCTCCTGTATGCTGGTACGTTCCACTGGTGCCCGGCCCGCTCCTGTATGCTGGTACGTTCCACTGGTACCCGGCCCGCTCCATGGAGGACTGTATGCTGGTACGTTCCACTGGTGCCTGGCCCGGTCCATGGAGGACTGTATGCTGGTACGTTCCACTGGTGCCCGGCCCGTCCATGGAGGACTGTATGCTGGTGCGTTCCACTGGTGCCCGGGCCGCTCCTGTATGCTGGTACGTTCCACTGGTGCCCGGCCCGCTCCTGTATGCTGGTACGTTCCACTGGTACCCGGCCCGGTCCATGGAGGACTGTATGCTGGTACGTTCCACTGGTGCCCGGCCCGCTCCATGGAGGACTGTATGCTGGTATGTTCCACTGGTGCCCGGCCCGGTCCATGGAGGACTGTATGCTGGTACGTTCCACTGGTGCCCGGCCCGGTCCATGGAGGACTGTATGCTGGTATGTTCCACTGGTGCCCGGCCCTGTCCATGGAGGACTGTATGCTGGTACGTTCCACTGGTATCCTGCCCGGTCCATGGAGGACTGTATGCTGGTACGTTCCACTGATACCCGGCCCGCTCCTGTATGCTGGAATGTTCCACTGGTGACCGGCCCGCTCCTGTATGCTGGTACGTTCCACTGGTGCCCGGCCCGCTCCTGTATGCTGGTATGTTCCACTGGTGCCCGGCCCGGTCCATGGAGGACTGTATGCTGGTACGTTCCACTGGTGCCCGGTCCGGTCCATGGAGGACTGTATGCTGGTACGTTCCACTGGTATCCTGCCCGGTCCATGGAGGACTGTATGCTGGTATGTTCCACTGGTGCCCGCTCCATGGAGGACTGTATGCTGGAATGTTCCACTGGTACCTGGCCCGGTCCATGGAGGACTGTATGCTGGTACGTTCCACTGGTACCCGGCCCGCTCCATGGAGGACTGTATGCTGGTACGTTCCACTGGTGCCCGTGTTGGTACGTTCCACTGGTACCCGGCCCGCTCCATGAAGGACTGTATGCTGGTACGTTCCACTGGTATCCTGCCCGGTCCATGGAGGACTGTATGCTGGTACGTTCCACTGGTACCTGGCCCGCTCCTGTATGCTGGTATGTTCCACTGGTATCCGGTCCGGTCCATGGAGGACTGTATGCTGGTGCGTTCCACTGGTGCCCGGCCCGGTCCATGGAGGACTGTATGCTGGTACGTTCCACTGGTACCCGGCCCGGTCCATGGAGGACTGTATGCTGGTACGTTCCACTGGTGCCTGGCCCGCTCCGTGGAGGACTGTATGCTGGTACGTGGACTTGTGTGTGGTTTTCCCTGTGAAGTTTTCCCTTCACAGTTTTCCCTGTGAAGAAATGCTAAATTAGTGATCAGTATTGCGGTAGAATGATTACATTTCTACTCGCTGTTTGAACAAAACAACCGTTAATTTTATCAATGGTTAGAACATATATGTATCTCATCTGTGTGTGGAACCTGTCGATAACACGCGTACGGCTGGGGGTTGATTCACCCTCCCCCTACGGGTTTTCCTGAATAGCGGAAAAACGGCGGCGCGCAGCGCTGCCAAATTTGGTACAGCTGTTTTGGCATTAATTACCCACATAGTCTGAATGTTTTACCTCGGGTCATCTCAGGTCAGGTCACTAGGCCAGGTCACCCCACCTCCAAAAAGTGTGCGGGCATACCACAACCACAGTTGTTAGCCGATCGGTTTCAAACTTACAGGATTTCATAAGGTCATAGGTACCTACAATTCGTTTATCTCGGATTGTTTTTATATCGGTGACCTTAGGTCGGGTCAATTTCGTGACCTCTCCATTATAAGTCAATGGGGAAATATTCAAATGCTTCCTATTCTGAGGATACGCATGCTAGTGGCCCAATTCCTTCTGGATCATGTTATCATAGGCCAATTGTGATGACCCAGATGCACTTTTTGTTCAGTGACCACTACAGGGTCAACCGAGGTCATCCGAGGTCACCAACACTTTTTTGTATATAACTCTCGACAGAATAAAGATATATAAGTGAAACCGGCACCAATGTGTTTGTCTCATCGAGACACGTCTCCCAATATGCAACTTGACCTACCGGGGTCAATAACAACAACCTTGACCTGAGCTCAAATGTATATGTTGACCTAACCTGGTCAACATGAATATAATTCGAAGCGCCTTCACGAGAAAAGCACAATGGCGTCAAAATTATTTTCTTATCTTTATTAGGTAAAATGTTATTTCGAAAAACAGCTTTACCCAAAAATAGCCTCTTTGACCTTTGATGACCTCTGGAGTCTAAATTATTGATCTGAGATCAAATTTGAGGACACCTTAGCGATTGCATTTTTCAATAGCTTTCCATTGTTTTTGTCCGTGTTCCTAGCTATCATAGTTCCTGTGATATTTGGGGGTCTCTGGAGCGAAGTCCTAAAACTGGCAAATCTGACTCTTGATGACCTCTGGTGACCTCAATATTGACCTGACATAACAAAATACCGATATACTTTCGATAGAGCTTGTCCCAAGCTATCTACTGCCGTTTTCCGCTTGTCAATACGTTGCGTAGTTTTCGAGATCTTAGGGGGACTGAAATCCCCCCACCCCCCGGCCGTTCGTGTTTAGTGCAGATATGTTATATATTGTATTATATTATCACGCCGTACGCGTGATAATATAACACAGCGTTCTCGTCATTCAGCTCCCCCACAAACTCTACACGTCTTACCTATTCAGACTCCTTGGTCTCAGTTCCTCTCTTCCCCGCCTACTCCTTTTGAGTCCTCCTTTCCTTCTCCTCCTGACTCTCTAGTAGAGTTCGCCATGGGCTGGGCTGGCCCTATGGGCCATGTGCTTGACCTGGGCTGGGCCTGGGCTGGACCTGGGCCGGGCCTCAACTTTAAGGAAATCACTGGTCTCTGGATGGGCCTGGACCTGACTATTTTGAAGTAATGCGCGCGTCGCACAAGCTCAGGTCAGAGCTCAAAAATATTTTAACAAGCAGTTCACCTACACAGCAACACACTGTTGCAGTGGCTGTGGCTTTTTGTTTTTTTGGTTAGCATAGTTGGTTCATTGTTTCACATTTATAGTATACAAGTAAATATGCTAGGATGATTTCAAATTTTGTGAAAATAATGATATGCTTAATCTGAACGGGCCGGACCGGGCCTGGGCCTCAATATTATTAATTTGACCGGGCCTAGTGCGGGCCTGGGCTTGGTGTTCATGGGCCTGGGCCGGGCCGGGCTGGGTGTTGGTGGGCCCATGACGAACACTGCTCTCTAGGCTTCTCCCGAATGATGAGGATAGTGCAGGGTGGAAGTGACCCCCGACTTCTATCAATGTTGCCATCTTCTGCTCTTTGTTCACCCTGAGTCATCTTACTCCTATCCTATCCTATCCCTCTCCTGTTGCTCCCTCTCATGTTGCTTTGTAAATTTGCTGCTTGCGTCTCCCCACACTCTCCTGTTGTCATTTTCTCTTGGTCCCCGTATTCCCATCCCTTCTCCTGGTCCCCGTATTCTCATCCATTCTGCTGTCCCCGTGACATATGACGTCACTCCCTCCCACTGGCATTCTCCTCCCACTGACGTCACCCATCCCACTGACGTCACCCTTCGCACTGATACACAATACACCTGTTGCTGTATTGTGCAGTATCTGTTGTAACTGTCTCCCACTGACGTCACTCTTACCCACGGACGTCACTATTTCCCACTGACGTCACTCCCGTGCACTAACGTGACTCCCACTGACGTCACCAATATCAATGGTGTAACCCCTCACACTGACGTCACTACATCCCACTGACGTCGTCACTCCCTCCCACTGACGTTACTCCCTCCCACTGACGTCACCCCTCACTGACTGACGTATGACGTTTGTGATGCCCGCAGGACCGTAACCAGGCGGCCATGACGGTCCTGAACGGCCACGTAGTGGTCTGCCTGTTTGCCGATCCAGACTCGCCGCTGATCGGTGGGTGCCGCCGCAGACGTGTCCGCAGGGGAGGGTGTCGTTAGAGCAGCAGCTGGATAGTCGGTTATGTATATGAGGGGCGATATGGTGCTGATACTGCGGTTATCTGTGCTATAGGTAGGAGGCGCCGCCTTCCTGAAGTGAAGGCGGCGCCTCCTACCGGCAGCCGCCCCTCGGGTCGCTCCCCTGTTACTGCTGTGTTTTCGCGTGTAATTAAGCTTCGGCCAACTGGTGGTTTTGTCTCAGCTTAAGAAGTGGTGTTTTCGGACCGTTTGAAGTGATTTCTCGTGCCGTTTCGTAGTGATCATAGATATTTATACTCGCCCAGTATTTCCAATAGCCATAGTCATGACCCACGCTGGACTGTTCGGCACTCTACCGGTTTCCGAAGAGACCAACGCACCTATCAGCTCGCCGCCTCGACTTCTACCGCTCCACCACGCTCCACCGTCGTCGCCGACGTCCTGTCAGACCGAGCCGGGTCCCCGCCGGACTCAGCCCCATGGCCATCCATCACCCGCCCGCCGCCCAAGGGGCGGACAGAGGCGGAGTAAGGCGACACTGCCGGGGGAGAAGAGCCGGTCGGATAGTCCAAGCGCGTCGACATCGGGCAAGAAACGCGGAACATCAGCGTCGCCAGGACTACGACCGAGCTTTAATCTCACTGGCGGGCCCTGGACCCGCCCCTGGCACAGGGGAGAGTCCGTTGGCCCAAACCCGGGACAGACCGGGCCTAGCAGCCGACGGCTGCCAGGGAGGCTCTGGGAGCGGGAGCTCCTGTCGTGTAGAGAGTCACCTGCCACGACCACCACTATCCATCCCGACACTGGTGACGAGCCGGTGGCCGGCCCCGGCGGCTGCCGAAGCCCAAGCCAGGCCTGACGCGCCGCGCTTCCTGGCCCGCCCCGCACGGCTGATGACTGAAGGGACCCGCGTTCCGCGATTCTACAACATTGGGCACGTCAACGCTCGTTCACTGGCGCCACGAATGGACGAGGTCAACATCCTACTTGACGAACACCGGCTGGACATTCTGTGCATATCGGAAACGTGGCTGCAAGCGGGCGTGTCAAACAGAGTACTGGTCTTCCCTGGGTATTGCATAGCCAGATGTGACCGCTCTGCTGAACCGCACACCCACAAGGCATTACGTGGCGGCGGCGTCGCCATCCTGACCCGTGACAACCTACGAGTCACGAAGCTGGACATCGGCGGCGCCGACGCCGCTGTCGAGTCACTCTGGATCTTTGTGACGGGCGCAGGTCGACGCTCTGTAGTCGTCGGCGCCCTCTACAGGCCACCCGGCGCGTCAGTCAGACGGGGTCTGGAGCTGATCGAGCAGCAACTTCAGGCAGCCATATCCACCAGCAAGCCAGTCGTCGCCATGGGCGACTACAACATCGACATGATGAACACCGAGAAGCCGGCATCCCGTGGACTACAGTCCATTATGAATGACCTGGGTCTGAGACAGCTGGTGGATCAACCCACCCACATCCACCCCACACCAACGCTGCTAGATCTGTGTTTAACTAACTTGACTGATGTCCCAACATCGTCCTTAGTTCTCCCCGAAGCCATCGCCGATCACCAGCCTATCCTGCTTCGGACACAGCTCAGTCGGCAACGCCCCACGCGCCCAGCTCCTGTCACTTCACGGGCCTGGAGCCGCGTCGATTGGGACGCTATGTGCCTGACCCTGCTAATGGCCGACTGGGGACGGCTCCACGCCGCTGCGACTGCAGATGAAAAGCTCACCGCCTTCATGGCGGTTTGGAATGCTGCCGTCAACGGTCACTGCCCTCAGATCACGGTGACCCGACGACGCCCCGACTGTCCATGGCTTCGCAACAACCCGGAGGTTGCGGCGGCGATGGAGGACAGGGACGCCGCCCGAAAGGCATGGACCGAGAGCAGGACACCAGAGGCACGACTCAGGCATCAGCAGAGTCGCAACAGGCTGAAGAGCGTCATCATCCGCGCAAAACGGCAGTACCTGTGCGATTCCCTGACGACCGATCGACGCCAGTTCTGGAGCAGCATCAAAGCCTTCGCGTTCCGGCCGCCAGGTGGAGCCTCATCGGGAGCCGACGACGCCGCTGATCGCGCAGACGTATTCAACACGCACTTCGCGTCCGTCGGCTCGCGCATAGCAGCAGAGGTCGCCCGCGACGGTGGCGCCACCACCGGGCCCCGGCCGCCCCGAGTCTGGGCATCTGCCCTGACGCTGCGCCCTGCCATCCTCCCCGAGTTATGGAATGCCATAGGTCGGATGAGTGGTTCCAAGGCGGTTGGTGTGGATGATGTGCCTCTGTTCGCAGTCAAGAAGTGTTTCCCCGTCATAGGTCCTCGCTTACTCCATCTGATAAACCACTCCATAGTCACTGAGGTGTTCCCCACTGCATGGAAAATCGCGCGTGTTGTCCCCATTTACAAGTCCGGCGACCGAGCCAATGTTAACAACTTTCGGCCAATCTCGATTCTGTCAGTTCTGTCGAAAATTGCTGAAAAGGTTGTATCGCTCCAACTCGTACCATACCTGCTCGATAACCACGTGCTCTCTCCTATGCAGTATGCATACCGGCCCAACCACTGTACAGAGGACGCCGTGCTCGACGTTGTCGAATGGATCAGTCAGACCATCGACAGAGGCCACGTCGCGTCGCTAACAACAATTGACCTCAGTAAAGCGTTCGACAGCGTCGATCATGGCGTCCTCCTCACAAAACTTGGATGGTGTGGTATCCAGTCGACAGGCTGGTTCCAGAGTTACCTCAGCGAGCGGAGGCAGACTGTGACAGGCGGCTCCTCCATTCTTCCGCTCACCCACGGAGTGGCCCAGGGCTCCATCGTCGGACCCATCCTCTTCCTCATATTCATCAACGATCTGTCCTCCTTCCTCCTCCACGGCCGTCTCCTATCCTATGCTGATGATACCCAACTTCTGGACCACTCCCTCCCTGACCCCATCGGCCTATCCGACCTCATGACGCGGGTCGAGGAGTCTATCCAATGCCTTCAAAACTGGTTCCAAGCTAACAGCCTAAAAATGAATCCGGACAAGACTGACTTTGCTCTCATTGGTACAAAATCCTCCCTCAAAATGGCGAAAAATTTCAGCATCAACGTCTCTGGCTCGACCGTCACCCCATCCCCTACCATCAAAGTGTTGGGAGTCCTCCTCGACCAGCACCTCAACTGGGATCCTCATGTATCCATGGTGGTACGGAGGTGCAATGCAATCACCGCATCTTTGTATAAAATCCGCCATCACCTCACTCCTGACGTCCTTAAACTCCTCGTCCAAACACACGTTTTTCCTCATATCCTTTACTGCCTGTCCGCCTGGGGAGGGGCTGCCCAGTGCCGTCTGCATCGCGTTCAGAAGTCCCTGAACTTTGCCGCTCGGCTCGTCACCGGCGTGCGACGTAGAGAACACATCTCGCCAGCTCTCACGTCTCTCGGGTGGGAGAGAGTAGAGGTACTGGTCGTCCGACACGACTGTACCAACGTCCACAAAGCCCTGACCAGTCGACAGTGCCCTAAGGCGCTGCGAAACATGTTCACCAAGCGGACTGACGTATCGGCCAGGAGCACAAGGGCTGCCGACGCCGGAGACCTTCATCTTCTGAAATGTAGAATGGCTCAGACCCAGAAGGGTTTCTCGTACCGAGCAGTCGGCACGTGGAATGCGCTGCCATCAACCGTGAAAGCTGCTCCGTCCAGGTGCGAATTTGTAGCCGCATCGGCAATAACCGAATGAGTGACGTGAGCGAGTGCCTCCAAATAGTGCCTATGCAAACTGTATTGTGTCGTGTAAAACAAATGTCCTTACCACATGTACTGTACAGGAGCCGTAATAGCCACGTTGTGGATGGTTTCCTAAATAAATGATGAAATGATGAATAAATGATATGTCATAGGAGGGTCAGGAAACGCGGAGGCGACAGATTCTCTTCGCAGATATGGTCAATGATCATATATGGGCAAACCCCAACCTTAAACGCGTTACCATACATCTATTTTGGGGATTTGCCTTCGAATTTCCCTGAATGGGAAGGAAAACTGCAACAAATCTTATGAACTTATGTGCTGTGTCTTATGTCTTATGTTAATATTATGTGCTGCTTAGAGCATTTGCATTTATATTATACCTGGTGGTAACCTTCGGTTTGTGCCCTGTTCCTGTGATGTGCAGTATCTGTGTGCCCTGTGTCTGTGTTGTGCAGTATCTGTGTGTCCTGTGTCTGTATTGTGCAGTATCTGTGTGCCCTGTTCCTGTGATGTGCAGTATCTGTGTGTCCTGTGTTTGTGCTGTGCAGTATATGTGTGGCCTGTGTCTGTGTTGTGCAGTATCTGTGTGCCCTGTGTCTGTGTTGTGCAGTATCTGTGTGCCCTGTTCCTGTGATGTGCAGTATCTGTGTGTCCTGTGTTTGTGCTGTGCAGTATATGTGTGCCCTGTTCCTGTGATGTGCAGTATCTGTGTGCCCTGTGTCCGTGTCGGCAGTATCTGTGTGACCTGTGTCTGTGTTGTGCAGTATATGTGTGTCCTGTGTCTGTGTTGTGCAGTATCTGTGTGCCCTGTGTCTGTGTTGTGCAGTATATGTGTGCCCTGTGTCTGTGTTGTGCAGTATCTGTGGCCTGTGTCTGTGTTGTGCAGTATCTGTGTGGCCTGTGTCCGTGTCGGCAGTATCTGTGTGCCCTGTGTTTGTGATGTGCAGTATCTGTGTGTCCTGTGTTTGTGCTGTGCAGTATCTGTGTGCCCTGTGTCTGTGTTGTGCAGTATCTGTGTGCCCTGTGTCTGTGTTGTGCAGTATATGTGTGTCCTGTGTCTGTGTTGTGCAGTATCTGTGTGCCCTGTGTCTGTGTTGTGCAGTATCTGTGTGCCCTGTATCTGTGTTGTGCAGTATCTGTGTGCCCTGTGTCCGTGTCGGCAGTATCTGTGTGCCCTGTGTCTGTGTTGTGCAGTATATGTGTGCGGTATCTGCAGTATCTGTGTGTCCTGTATCTGTGTTGTGCAGTATCTGTGTGCCCTGTGTCTGTGTTGTGCAGTATCTGTGTGCCCTGTGTCTGTGTTGTGCAGTATCTGTGTGTCCTGTATCTGTGTTGTGCAGTATATGTGTGCCCTGTGTCCGTGTCGGCAGTATCTGTGTGCCCTGTGTCTGTGTTGTGCAGTATCTGTGTGCCCTGTGTCTGTGTTGTGCAGTATATGTGTGCCCTGTGTCTGTGTTGTGCAGTATGTGTGGCCTGTGTCTGTGTTGTGCAGTATATGTGTGCCCTGTGTCTGTGTTGTGCAGTATGTGTGGCCTGTGTCTGTGTTGTGCAGTATATGTGTGCGGTATCTGCAGTATCTGTGTGTCCTGTTGCTGTATTGTGCGGTATATGTGTGCGGAATATGAACTATATGTGTGCGGTATCTGCAGTATATGTGTGCAGAATCTGCAGTATCTGTGTGCGGAATCTGCAGTATATGTGTGCGGTATCTGCAGTATATGTGTGCGGTGTCTGCAGTATCTGTGTGCGGTATCTGCAGTATATGTGTGCGGTATCTGCAGTATCTGTGTGCGGAATCTGCAGTGTCTGTGTGCGGAATCTGCAGTATCTGTGTGCGGTATCTGCAGTATATGTGTGCGGAATCTGCAGTATCTGTGTGCGGTATCTGCAGTATCTGTGTGCGGTATCTGCAGTATCTGTGTGCGGTATCTGCAGTATCTGTGTGCGGTATCTGCAGTATATGTATTGTGCAGTATCTGTGTGCGGTATCTGCAGTATCTGTGTGCGGAATCTGCAGTATATGTGTGCGGTATCTGCAGTATCTGTGTGCGGTATCTGCAGTATCTGTGTGCGGAATCTGCAGTGTCTGTGTGCGGTATCTGCAGTATATGTGTGCGGTATCTGCAGTATCTGTGTGCGGTATATGTGTGCGGTATATGTGTGCGGTATCTGCAGTATCTGTGTCCGTGTCGGCAGTATCTGTGACCTGTGTCTGTGTTGTGCAGTATAGGTGTGCCCTGTTTCTGTATCTGTGTGCGGTATCTGCAGTAGCTGTGTGTCCGTGTCCGCAGGTCTGCGGAATCTAGTGATGCCACTGCGTGCCTCCAATTTCCATTACCACGAGCTGAAACATGTGGTCATCGTCGGATCGGTGGACTACGTGCGGCGGGACTGGAAAAATCTACAGAACCTGCCCAAACTCTCCATACTCAATGTGAGTAAATCTCCACAGCCTGCCCCAAATCTTCATATGACAGGGTTTCGGACTTTGGACCGGTTTCGCGGCCAAAACCAGCCAAAAATCAGTGTTTCTGTTTCACTGCAAAAACAACCTAGCCGGATCAGGTTTTCATGAGGTATTCGAATCTGGAATCGAAAATAGCAAGGCATCAACTATTTGACCTGAAAGTGATCTTTTGACCTGACATGGCTAAATGTCAGGTCAATAAGAAGTCAAAATGAATGTTTCTCTTTTAATACAAAAATAAACTTATCAGGGCCAGTTCTTCATGAGGAATTCGAATCAGGAATAAAAAAAATAGCATGGCATGGTATATTTGACTTGAAAGTGACCTTTTGACCTGGCATAACTCAATGCCAGATCAATACCCAGTCGGAATTACTCGACCCCCACCCATGCGGATCGTGTATTAAAAAATCGATTACATTTACTGTTTGTATTCTCTCACCCGTTCCGTACTGGAATTCTGAACCGTTCCGGGCGGGATCGGGAACGTACTGGCTCAGCGACACGGCGTGTTTAGTCGACATCGGAATCATTGCAGTCCGTAAAGAAGTACTAAATTGGCCTATTCGAATATAGTGTTAAATCTGGTCGGTTCGGCTAAGATCCAACGCAGCGTCTAAATAAAATGTGAGGAACTAATTGAACTGCTCTGAAAGCAAATTGAATGAACAAGAGAATGAGCATGGCGTGAACTCCGTCAAGCATATGGTTGTGGTGCTACGGCTCTTCGAAGATGGGCGACCAAATATTTTGTACCCTGAAAAATGCGTTTTGGGGCCATTGTTCCGTCTTTTCATACTCCGAGTAAATATATTTAACTTTTGAGGGTGACAAATGAAAGTCCACTTAATTTCCAACATCTTGACGCCAGGTTGGTTAAGATTGGTGTAAAGGGAGATGATCACCTTTTGATTTTGGTAGCAACAATTTCTTTTGCGACCGTTATGGTATTAAAATGTTGTTATCTAAATTTAAGAATTAAATAAAATTATTCCCTAATTCAAAGTTGGAAGTTTGGGAAAATTAATGATCGGTATTTACCGGCCGGCCGGTGCCAAGCTAAACTGCCCCAAGCTAAACTGCCGATGTCAATGCACTTTTCTCAAATGATTGTTGATTGTTTATATTTTTGGCACATATTCGCAAAAGATAGAGTGCAGGAAACATATTGCATACCTTCATGATAAATAACAATGCGTAGGGAGGCTAATTTACTGAATTCGTTATCGAGTAGGTACTTGGTGAGTACCGACCGATATAAGCGTGGATCGCTTATCAGTAGGAAACTGCCAATATCTTTCGGTAGGAATGTTTATATGCAAAATGTGATGAATTTACATCATATTTTGGCCTCGTCTATCGATTTCAGGTGCTAACTCCAATTTTTGTGTGGAAAAAGGTGATTATCTCCCTTTAAAACTGACGCATTTAAAACTGATTTTGTTTACACCCGTAAGTTTGGTGTCATCCCGTGAAGTTTTCTCCCTGATCACTTCGCGTCTGCGTGCGGTTGCCTTGTAAAAAGAACCCACCGTTTTTACAAAACGCGTTAAATCGGCAGGGAAATCAACAGGATCTGTAGACAGGATGTTCAGGTACAATAGCTGTTGATTTTCTAGTCGATTTCACGCGTTTTGTAAAAACTGTGGGTTGTTTTACAAGAGGGTTATTGTTTTACAAGTTAAGGTCAACACCATCACGCGAGCACGTAACCATTGATTGTACCGTCAATATAGCTCGCAGAAGATTGCAAATTACACCATTTTGTTCCTAAGGCTTTGCTCAGGAACTATGATAGCTAGGAACAAACGGCAAAAGCAATGGAAAGCTCTTGAAAAAATGCAATCTGCATGGTGTCCTCAGATTTGAGCTCAGGGGAATAGTTTTTAGGCTGCAGAGCTCATAAAATGTCAAAGAGGCTATTTTTTAGCAAAACAGTTTTCACAAATATCTTTTTGCCTAACAAAGATAGGGCAATAATTTTGACGCCATCGTGTTTTTCTCGTCACTGCACTTCGTATCATATGCATGATGACCAGGTTAGGTCAACTAAAAATTTGACCTCCGGTCATGGTCAAGTGGTGACCCAATTAGGTCATGTTGCACATTAGGATTGGGGGCTGACTGACAAGTTGGGAGGGGGGGCTGAGCCACAAGTTGACCCCTCAACTGAATATGATCTTATGTCCCTGCTGGCAGCTGATTCTGGTAGTATCAATATGCAAAGTCCCCACAAGAAAAGTTGTATTGATATCACTCTAATCTCCTCTAATGTTTACGTTTGCAGGGATCTCCGCTGAGCCGAGCCGACCTGAGGGCAGTTAATGTCAACCTCTGCGACATGTGTGTCATTCTGTCAGCCAAGGTGAGATATTATCAGCCAAGGTGAGATAGTATCAGCCAAGGTGAGATGTTATCAGCCAAGGTGAGATATTATCAGCCAAGGTGAGATTTTATCAGCCAAGGTGAGATATTATCAGCCAAGGTGAGATATTATCAGCCAAGGTGAGATATTATCAGCCAAGGTGAGATGTTATCAGCCAAGGTGAGATATTATCAGCCAAGGTGAGATATTATCAGCCAAGGTGAGATGTGATCAGACAAGGTGAGATATTATCAGCCAAGGTGAGATATTATCAGCCAAGGTGAGATGTTATCAGCCAAGGTGAGATGTTATCAGCCAAGGTGAGATATTATCAGCCAAGGTGAGATATTATCAGCCAAGGTGAGATGTTATCAGCCAAGGTGAGATGTGATCAGACAAGGTGAGATATTATCAGCCAAGGTGAGATGTTATCAGCCAAGGTGAGATGTGATCAGCCAAGGTGAAATATTATCAGCCAAGGTAAGACATTATCAGCCAAGGTGAGATATTATCAGCCAAGGTGAGATGTTATCAGCCAAGGTGAGATGTTATCAGCCAAGGTGAGATGTTATCAGCCAAGGTGAGATATTATCAGCCAAGGTGAGATATTATCAGCCAAGGTGAGATATTATCAGCCAAGGTAAGACATTATCAGCCAAGGTGAGATGTTATCAGCCAAGGTGAGATATTATCAGCCAAGGTGAGATATTATCAGCCAAGGTGAGATATTATCAGCCAAGGTGAGATGTTATCAGCCAAGGTGAGATGTTATCAGCCAAGGTGAGATGTTATCAGCCAAGGTGAGATATTGTCAGCCAAGGTGAGATGTGATCAGTCAAGGTGAGATATTATCAGTCAATGAGATATTATAAATGTGATATTATCAGCCAAGGTGAGATGTTATCAGCCAAGGTGAGAAATTATCAGCCAAGGTGAGATATTATCAGCCAATGTGATATCAATGTGAGATAGTATCAGCCAAGGTGAGATATTATCAGCCAAGGCGAGATATTATCAGCCAAGGTGAGATGTGATCAGTCAAGGTGAGATATTATCAGCCAAGGTCACGCAAGGTGATATCTATTTATATAATATTATCAGCCAAGGTGAGCAATTATCAGTTGATACAGAACATACAGAACATACATACAGAACAGATACAGAACAGACCAACTGTGCTGGATTATCTCGAATCGGTTGATAAATACACATTTTAGAGGGTATACCGTTTCCTGAACTTTAATGAACCCTAGAGGTCAAACTAGGTGAGCTATCGAAAAACTGATAGCATATTCGAGCATATCTCTACGAGATTGATCTACATACTGATGTTTATCCGAATCGGAACTCGTCGCTGAATTCGTATACGAGACGTCGCTAACTCGTATACGAGACGTCGCTAACTCGTATACGAGACGTCGCTAACTCGTATACGAGACGTCGGACATGATGTCGTGTTGGTCTGAGGTCAGTTGACTAGTTGACTAGACTGAGGTCAGTTGACGTTTTGTGTCTGCGATGACAGGTGCCCGGGCTGGTCTGAGATCAGTCAGTTGACGTTTTGTGTCTGCGGTGACAGGTACCCGGACATGACGACCCCACACTGGCCGACAAGGAGGCCATCCTCGCCTCCCTCAACATCAAGGCCATGACGTTCGACGACACGATAGGAGTTCTGAGTCAGAGTAAGTCACCTGAGTCAGAGTAGGCCAGCCGAGTCAGAGTAGGTCAGCTGAGTCAGAGAGAAGTCAGCTGAGTCAGAGTATGTCACCTGAGTCAGAGTAGTCCGCTGAGTCAGAGTAGGCCAGCTGAGTCAGAGTAGGCCAGCCGAGTCAGAGTAGGCCAGCTGAGTCAGAGTAATCAACTGATTCAGAGTAGGCCAGCCGTGTCAGAGTAGGCCAGCTAAGTCAGAGTAGGCCAGCTGAGTCAGAGTAGGCCAGCTGAGTCAGAGTAGGCCAGCTGAGTCAGAGTAGGCCAGCTGAGTCAGAGTCTGTTTGCTGAGTCCGGACGTGTTGATGTGTTATCTGAGTTATAGTAATCCGCTGAGACAGAGTAGGCTAGCTGGGTCCGGACGTGTTGATGTTGAGTTATAGTAGTCAGCTGAGTCAGAGTAGGCCAGCTGAGTCCGAGTCTGTCAGCTGAGTCAGAGAGTATGCCAGCTGAGTCAGAGTCTGTCAGCTGAGTCAGAGTAGGCCAGCTGAGTCAGAGTCAGTCAGCTGAGTCCGGACGTGTTGACGTGTTATCTGAGTTATAGTAGTCAGCTGAGTCCGAGTCTGTCAGCTGAGTCAGAGAGTAGGCCAGCTGAGTCAGAGTCTGTCAGCTGAGTCAGAGTAGGCCAGCTGAGTCAGAGTCAGTCAGCTGAGTCCGGATGTGTTGACGTGTTATCTGAGTTATAGTAGTCAGCTGAGTCAGAGTCTGTCAGCTGAGTCAGAGCAATCCAGCCGAGTCCGAGTCTGTTTGCTCTGTTTTCCAGGCCCTATAGCGAGCAGTCAGACTCCGCTCGGCAGTCCAATCGTGCTCCAGAGGCGCGGCTCGGTGTTCGGCGCCAACGTCCCCATGATCACCGAGCTGGTCAACGACTCCAACGTCCAGGTGCGGTGTGGTACGCTCATCCGGAGGTCCCGGGATAAAATCCAGAGACGGGTGATTTGTTTTGGTTCCGTGAATGCTGGGACATGTGTGCATTTAAGTGGTAGGATGACTCATTGGTTGAAGAGACAAGTCGTTATGTTTGCTGGTTCAAATGAACGTTGTTCTGTAATGTTCATGACTTAGCATCTAATGAAGGCTTTATCTTTATCTTATGAAGGCATGTGTTCGTGTTGAATTTCTCGGAATAAATTATTTAGAATATCGTTTCATGAACAATGTGGTTGTATTATTTTCCGATACAAAAATCACGTGCCGAATTGTGCAGGAAGCTGACGACACTGACATCGTTTATCGTTTGCTGCATTTCCTCTGTCTGTCTCCGTGTGTCACTTGTGTGTCTCTGTGTATCACCTGTTTGTCTCCGTGTATCACCTGTTTGTCTCCGTGTGTCACCTGTTTGTCTCTGTGTATCACCTGTTTGTCTCCGTGTATCACCTGTTCGTCTTCGTGTATCACCTGTTTGTCTCCAAGTGTCACCTGTTTGTCTCCGTGTGTCACCTGTTTGTCTCCGTATGACACCTGTTTGTCTCCGTGCATCACCTGTTTGTCTCCGTGTATCACCTGTTTTGTCTCCGTGTATCACATGTTTGTCTCCGTGTGTCACCTGTTTGTCTCCGCGTATCACCTGTTTGTCTCCGTGTGTCACCTGTTTGTCTCCGCGTGCCACCTGCTTGTCTCTGTCACCTGTTTGTCCCCATGTGTGACCTGTTTGTCTCCGTGTCGGCAGTTCCTGGATCAAGATGACGATGACGACCCCGACACGGAGCTGTACCTGACGCAGCCGTTCGCCTGCGGCACCGCCTTCGCCGTCAGCGTCCTGGACTCCCTGATGTCCACGGTCAGTTCCTGATGTCCACCGTCACTCACTGATGTCCACCGTCAGTCACTGATGTCCACCGTCACTCACTGATGTCCACCGTCAGTCACTGATGTCCACCGTCAGTCCATGGTGTCCACCGTCATTCACTGATGTCCACCGTCAGTCGCTGATGTTCACCGTCAGTTCCTGATGTCCACCGTCAGTCACTGATGCCCACCGTCAGTCACTGATGTACACCGTCAGTCACTGATGTCCACCGTCAGTCACTGATGTCCACCGTCAGTCACTGATGTCCACCGTCACTCACTGATGTCCACCGTCGGTCACTGATGTCCACCGTCAGTCACTGATGTCCACCGTCAGTCACTGATGTCCACCGTCAGTCACTGATGTCCACCGTCAGTCCCTGATGTCAACCGTCACACACTGATGTCCACCGTCAGTCACTGATGTCCACCGTCACTCACTGATGTCCACCGTCAGTCCCTGATGTCCACCGTCAGTATATGATGTCCACCGTCAGTATATGATGTACACCGTCAGTACCTGATGTCCACCGTCAGTCCCTGATGTCCACCGTCAGTATATGATGTCCACCGTCAGTATATGATGTCCACCGTCAGTACCTGATGTCCACCGTCAGTCCATGATGTCCACCGTCAGTCCCTGATGCCCACCGTCACTCACTGATGTCCACCGTCACTGACTGATGTCCACCGTCAGTCCCTGATGTCCACCGTCAGTCACTGATGTCCACCGTCAGTACCTGATGTCCACCGTCAGTCACTGATGTCCACCGTCAGTACCTGATGCCCCCCGTCAGTACCTGATGTCCACCGTCAGTCCCTGATGTCCACCGTCAGTCCCTGATGTACACCGTCAGTCCCTGATGTACACCGTCAGTCACTGATGTCCACCGTCACTTCCTGATGTACACCGTCAGTCCCTGATGTCCACCGTCAGTCCATGACGTCCACCGTCAGTCACTGATGTCCACCGTCACTCCCTGATGTCCACCGTCAGTCCATGATTTCCCAGACGCGGCTGCGGAATGTATTCATGTTGATGATGATGCTGCTGAGGGTGTTGTATGGGTTACATGCAGATGATGTTTGCATCGCAGGTTTTATTTTTGTACTCATCATAAGTTACTTTTCCCAGCTGTGGTTTTATAGCCGTCGATTTTTGAATAGCTGGTCCTCTGAAGCGTGTATTGCTTCATTCCCCACCTCAAACCCTCCCAGGATATTAAGTATGCGCGTCGGACGCGGTGGGACGGGAGGACGCGTCCCCCAACATTTTCAGATTTTAACATTACGCCTATGGGCGTTGCATGGAAATAATCAACTTCAAAATGCCTCCGTTCCCCCCAACTTTCAGAAGGTGGCGAGCCCTTGATATTAAGCCATGTAATTAAGTACCTACTGACAAAGTGTGTGACTACGGCGTGTCTCAGACGTACTTCAACCAGAACGCTCTGACGCTGATCAGATCCCTGATCACGGGCGGCGCCACGCCAGAGCTGGAGCTCATTCTGGCCGAGGGCGCCGGACTGCGTGGCGGCTACAGGTCAGTCGGTCACGTGATACAGGGACGGCTACAGGTCAGTCGGTCACGTGATACAGAAGTGGTAACGTCAGGGTATCATCTGGTTTCAATTATTGTAGTGATGTATAATGATCTAATCCAATACACAGGATTTGCAGGATAGGACTGAACAGGACTGGTTAAAACAAATAGCAGGGTATCGGATTTAAGCCTGGATGTTAGATATTTGATGATTAATTGATTTTAAGGTCTAACTTAAATTATATTAGCATGCTATTGCAGTGAAATATATCTATCTTACCTTATAGGTTATTGAAATTCCAGTACTTTGGTTTTAACACTAACAACGTTAGGCAATCCAGTAGGAACAGTGGCGTACACAGGATTCACTCCAGGGGGGATTGTTATCAGGGGGCTTACGGTACCCCCACCAAAAAAAAAACTCACCGGATTTGGTCCGCTATATTTTCAGAGGGACATATCTTCAACAATTTGTCTCTAAAAAATTAAAAACATTCATTTTTTGCTCGACCAGGGGCACTTTAAATTATATAAATGGTACGACTGGTATTGCAAATATATATAGCCAACGTTTTTTTTTTTTTTTTAAATATGTTGAAATCTCTCAAAATATAGTGGACCAAAACCGCTGAGTTTTCAGATTTGGGTATAGGTAGGGGCACCACTGCAATTGATGACCCTCCCTTTGAAGATTGTCTGGACCGCCCCTGCCCCTGTTATCGCACACACGATCAAAGGGGCACGTACGACATTCAGGGCCTCGGGAGGGGAGGGGGGACAATTGCTCCGTTTGCCCCCCCCCCCCCCCCCATCCATCCCCCCTCACTTGGGTACGCCTATGAGTAGGAACTGGATTGACGGAATCAGCTCCGGAGAAGTCTCGGGGATTTGAACTGTATGGTGACCCCGACGTGACGGCGTTGGAGTGGCTGTTGTCGAGTTGCAGTTCGTGTGGCGGCTAACAGATGTCTCTGCCGTCGTCAGCACGCCGGAAACGCTGGATAACCGGGACAGGTGCCGGGTGGGCCAGATCAGCCTGTATGACGGCCCGCTGGCGCACTTCGGCGAGGGAGGCCACTACGGAGAGCTGTTCGTGGCGTCACTGAAGCAGTACGGCATGCTCTGCATTGGACTCTATCGGTAAGAAGGGGCTGCACAGGGAAGAAGGTAAGAAGGGACTGCACAGGTAAGAAGGTAAGAAGGGACTACACAGGTAAGAGGTAAGAAGGGGCTGCATAGGTAAGAAGGGGCTGCACAGGTAAGAAGGTAAGAAGGGGCTGCACAGGGAAGAAGGGGCTGCACAGGAAGAAGGTAAGAAGGGATTGTACAGGTAAGAAGGTAATAAGAGGCTGCACAGGTATTATTGGCAATCAAGAGCTGAAACGCAACTGCTAATAAAAAGTAAATGTACATACATACTAACGTGATGAATATGATGATTAAGTGAATAATACATCTGAAGTGGTTTTGACGATCAGTACTTCTAAGGACATGATCGCTTAGTAAATTTTCACAGAAATGACATAGTAATTATTTTTTTTCTGACATTTTGACCCCCGAGTACTTCATTAGAAGGAGCATTTTGTCCCCGACCTTATCAATAAGGACAGAACACTTTACGTTCGTCTGGGCGTCAGGTACGAGTGTTTTATGAGACGACAGGCGGATTTACAAAGGCATACGGTTCATAGTAGGAAACGGAGGGCGGCATGACCCCCACTTTTTCATATTTTTATGTTAACCCGCGCCGTGCCGGGGGTGGGTCGTTTAGACGACCCCCCCCCCCCCCCCCTAAGGTTTTTCTAGGATAGCGAAAAAACGGCAGCACGCCGTTTTGCCGTTTCAAAAACGGCGCACGGCGCACAGTTCCGCCGCGGCCGCCGAATAGTTCCCGTTTCCGCCGCCAGGGCAGTGATAAGTTCCCGTTTCCGCTGCCAGGGCGGTGATACGTTCCCGTTTCAGCTGCCAGGGCGGTGATTAGTTCCCGTTTCCGCCGCCAGGGCGGTGATTAGTTGCCGCTTCTGCCACCAGGTTCCGCGACACCAACAGTTCTCCGGACGCGTCGACCAAGCGATACGTCATCACCAATCCTCCTGGCGACTTCGATCTGCTGCCCACCGACCAGGTGAGACCGCCACTGCCGCTGACTATCGCACACTAGGCAGCACCGCCGGAACGCAGGCCACAGCCGTCTGGCAGCGCACAAACGGATCCGGCCGACACGGAGACGCTCACTCGTCTCGTCAGCAGTGCAGGTGTCGTGCTAGGAAGGGGCACCGTCCAAGCACAGCACAGCGTCTGGGGGGGGGGGGGGGCCGTTTACATGTTACAAGGCCCCAGAACATTCAGATGTTCTGCCTGCGCTGTGTTCCCTTACATGACTGATGACGTCACGTACGTTTCTGTCGCCGATCTGTTGGTCTGTCTTCGACCGTGGGCCGCCAGCTGGGGTTGGTTCTGTAGCAGAGGCTGGCCTCTCGCGAGGCAGCTTGTTGGCTGCGGTGTCAGTGTGGTGGCCACGGTCAGGGATGTGTGTTTGCAACGAGCTTTGGCATGCTTTCTAGAATGTTCGGCATTGCAGCCGAGTCGTTTAGTGTTTATTTTGGATGGTATCTCGGTATTTCGTGGATGCTGGTGCCAAAAGAAATGTCGAACTAAGTACTTCGTGCTTACGTGTAATGCTCCAAAAACCACTCCAAATGAAAGTGAAGGAACACAATGTCTCCCTCCTTTCTGTTCCGTTGACCTGCGCCTGGTTTTGCGGACCAATATTGTTATACCAATATTGTTGAATTATTCGTATTTCTATGAGGCATGTTGATATTTGTATGCGTGTAGCGGCTTTGTATCCTTTCAGATTATTTCAACCATTTATTTTAGCAATACATCATGTAGACTAGAACTATCTGAATTGATGGCTTTCAAATCCGAACACTATGTTTTATCTTGTTGTCACATCCAGAAAATTGTTCCATCCTGCATCCAAATTATCTTGCCATGTCTGATATGTTGGTGCATACGTGCATACGTGTTACTCTGCCTAATATTGTGTGCGTCGTGTCTTGTCTGTCGTTGACGTCCCTACTGACTGTGCGGTAGTGCTCTGTGCAGTCAGTTGGCTCCGGCGCCGCCCGCTATCGACACCAGTCTGTCTGTGACTGACCACTGCGCATGCGCAGGTGTTTGTGATTCAAGCTTTCAACCCGCCTGACTCTGCGTACTAAGATTACTTAAGAATAAGCGCGCGCGATAGCGGGTATGCCGCGGCGGTAAGCGTGAGTACGATGAGAGTGGTGTTTGCTCGCACTGGGGTGTGACACGTGCATTTTGTCAGCCATTTTTGTTTACACAACCCACGGTGGATAAAATACACAACCTTTCTTCTCCCGACCTTTCCCACTGTGGCGTGACATTTTCACTGACTTCTTGCAATGCTTTGTTTATTATCACATTGGCCCGCCGTTCTTAGTTTTGGTCTTGTTTCACTGATGAGGCTGAGCATTGTATGACTATGTAACATGGGTGGAGCTTTTCCAAAAAGCTGGTGGGGCAAAACGTCATATTGGGTGGCTGTTTCGCTCGGTTGAGGTAAAAATTACCATTTTAATGCCAGGATACGTTCAAATCTAACACAAGTTGGTGGGGCAAAATATAACGTTGGTGGGGCATATACCCCACCATTTTAAAAGAAATAGTTCACCTTCAGCATAAGTTTTAAACTGAGATAGCAGATTTGTAGCAGTTTTGAGATAGCCCGTGTTGGGAAACCCCTATCTGCAAGTTGTCTTGACTGAAAAGACTCTCCAGCCGAATATATTTGATTTTTTGGCGAAGGAATGCAGTGCTGGCGAAAGAATGTGGTGCTGGATCTAGCCCGGGCAGAAGCTATACCATCAGCCAATCAGCTTGCAGCTGGTGCTAGCAAGCGAACCGTCGGCCGCCGGTTGGCACATCTCTAATGTGAGTCTATCCTTACTACTTTTCTACTTACTACGCGACTACTTTCGAATCTGATTGGCTGAACCATTTTTTTTGTTAATTCGCGTGACGTCAGGACTCTGACTCAGAGTATGCATATAGTTTTGATAAACAATAATAATGTACGGCCTTCTGTCATCGGCGCGATATAAGGTCATTTTGGACAATATAAAGCTAAATTGTATTAACAATATAATCAAATCGTTTGGGGGAAAAAAATCCCAGGTGAACTATTTCCCTATTTCCTTTAATAGGAAACTCCACCCGTGCTGTGGGACATGGAACTATTCCATATCCTGCGAACTATTTTATTTGTATTACGAATTATTTTGGAAACAGTTTCCGATAAATTGTCATGACATATGTGATAGAGATGTTGAACAATGGCCAGTAAAATTAATCAAGTAGCGTCGTATTTCCTTCTTAATACCAACATGTGTGCAACGCGCTACGAGACGTCGCTCCCCAGAGCCTAATAATGATTTAGCTCTTATTAATTTGGACTGCCCAGCTGGAACAGCCTTGCTTCGATCGGTCCTTTTCACTACTGTCATGTTTTTTTTCTGCAAGAACTGCGAGAGCAATGCGAATCTCCAATCCTTTTTAATTGTAACAATGTGAAGGAAGGCATGCTATTAAAGAAAATGACTCACTCCCTGTCCAGACTTGCGTTTGATTCCTGTGTAATCGAATCCGATTCCGGAATCGATTCCGTTTTTACGGGAATCGGACTCGATTCCATTGGTATCTGGGTGGAATCGGAATCAGGTGGAGTCAATCATTTCTAGAATATGATGGAATCGGAATCTGAATCAATGGTAATTTCAAGTGATTCCGTGTTATTTTCGTAAAAAACACTCTGACCATGAATTTAAGCTTTTCTAAAGGCAATTTGTTTGAGCATGCATACATAAAGCAAAGCTAGGCGATTATTTTTTTACTAGTCAGGGTTAATAAACATGGTCAGTAATTCGACTCATTTAGGTGGAGACACAATGATGTTCGCTTATGGCAGTTTTGTCTTTTTTTTTGTATACCATACATTCCATAATATTATCATATCTTTCAAGACAGTGATTTCTTTGTGCATCTTATTGGAAAATAGCAGCTTGCAATATGTCCATGCATCATGATCATAGTCAGGTATGTCTAAATATCATATTGTGTTGAACCTTCGTTAAAGGAAATAGTTCACCTTCAACATTAGTTTTAAACTGAGATAGCAGTTTTGTAGCCCGTGTTGGGAAATTCCTATCCGCAAGTTTTCTCGACTGAAAAGACTTTCCAGCCGAATACATTTGATTTTTTTGGCGAAGGAATGCGGTGCTGGCGAAATAATGTTGTACTGGTTCTAGCCCGGGCAGAGGCTATACCATCAGCCAATCAGCTTGCAGCTGGTGCTAGCAAGCGAACCGCCGGCCGCCGGTTGGCACATCTCCAATGAGAGTCTCTCCTTACGCGACTACTTTCGAATCTGATTGGCTGAACCATTGTTTACATTCGCGCGACGTCAGGACTCTGACTCAGAGAGTATGCATCTAGTTTTCATAAACAATAAAAATGTACGGCCTTCTGTCCTGAATCGGCGCGATATAAGGCCATTTTTGACAATATAAAAAGAAATTGTATTACAAAATATCATCAAAGCGTGTTTGGTAAAAAAAAATTCAAGGTGAACTATTTCCTTTAAACTTTGACGTTTCTGAACTGTCACGATTTTGCAGCACAGGCTAGTTTTTTCAACAAATTCATGTTTTTAAAAAGTTATATAACAAAATAGCCATATTAAATATACCTGTATAATATATTTAATATTACTATTTATGTCATTCAAGTTATTTGTACAAAATATAGATATGATCGGACATTTTTGATGCAGAGTGGAGCATGTTGGAATCGGATTTGGAATCAAGCTTTTTAGGTGCCCTGGAATCGGATTCGGAATCGATTCCTCTAGTAAAATCTATTGGAATTGGAATCGGAATCAGACCCATCTGGCTTGGCATGGAATCGGAATTGATTCCGCTGAAGCGGAATCAAGCACAAGTCTGTCCCCAACGCTAAGAGTTTACGTTTGTTTCCCCTGATGAGTCAACTGTCAATGTCAGTCGTCGCGCCCTTAAGCCCCAACAAACAAACAAACAAACAACTGTCAATGTGTTTGACAACAGCTCTCGTATCGTTATTAGGGGTGCTTTCTGCGTAACTTCATTTTTATTTGATTTCGTTCACTCTTCCTGGTTGTTCTGCCTTGGTATCTTACCCATTGATGAGGTGACCAGTGATTGCACACACACACACACACGGGGATTTTGGCCACTTTTTAGTTTTTTTGCTAGTGCCGGGTGCACAGCGTGAAAGCCTGGATAATTTCACAAGAGCCCCTGCGCCTGGCTGAAAGTCGGGACTCATAGTGATAACGTGATGTCGGGGAAGATGACGTGACGTCCTGACACAAACGTGCGTGCGTGTGTCGTACGAACTGCACTGGACATAGACAATTCGCGATATTTTTTTAACGGAGTTAATTTTAATTCAATTTTAAATCTTAATCTTAATCCAAAAATCTTTAGGCTTTTCATTTTTCGAGACATCGATAAATGTCGAAAGCCTTATAAAGACAGTTAGGCCCAGTTCCGAAAACTTAAATATCATGCTAAGTAATGTTAACATAACAAATAACTAGGCAAAATCGGAATATCACTGCAGTTTGGTGTCCATGTCGTACCTATGCTCTCCACAGGGGCTCTCTGTTGAATTGATGACGGTATCGCAGTCCACGGGTGGAGTTTTTCCAAGGAAGTTGGTGGGGCAAAATGTCATTGTGTTTGGTTGTTGTGCTTCGTTGAGGTGAAAATGACCATTTTAACGCCAGATGACTTCCAAATATGACAAAGAGTTGGTGGGACAAAACACAAAGTTGATGGGGTAGAGGCCCCACCATTTGAATAGGAAACTCCACCCGTGCATCGCACAGGCCGTCCGCCGACTGTTGTTTGTCCATAACACGAACGTCCGCCCACTTACCACTAGCTCTCTCTGATGGTAATATACCCATACGCCTGCCGCCTGACATTGACAGTGTTTCCAGGTACTTATGCAACTCAGGTCTTATGAAACTCCGCCAACAAACCTACTCCGTTATCGGCTACGCCGGCCGTGCTAATGAAATTACCACGTATTTTTGCATCTACTTTTCTTCGCAAAATATTCCTCCACTTATATTTATATATGTAATATGTTAATACTGTCTATTTGCTTAGCCGATCTTGGTCTTACCTTTTGTGTGACCATGTGACACATGCAAAACGTGCGTCTTGTCCCGTTGTCTCATTGTCGTCCTAGTCTCTTTGGTGATATCTCTGCTCTGCTCTTCTCGTCTCTTTGGTGGCCTCCCTGGTCTCCTTTTCTCTGCTGTTCTCTGCTGTTCTCTGCTGACCTCTGCTGACCTCTGCTGTTCTCTGATTAACTCTGCTGACCCGTGCTAACCTCTGTTAACCTCTGCTAACCGGTGTTGATGTCTGCTGATCTCTGACTCCTGCTGACCTGCACTGACCTCTGCTGACCTGTGTCGATCTCTGGTGACCTCTACTGACCTGTGCTGACCTGTCTACCTGTGCTGACCTCTAATGACCCGTGCTGACCCTTACTGACCTCTGATGACCTGTGCTGACCCCTGTTGACCTGTGGTGACCTCTGTTGACTCCTGCTGACCTGTGGTGACCTCTATTGACCTCTGTTGACCTCTGCTGATTCATCTCGTCGGCAGGTGTTTGTGCTGCTGCAGTTTGACCCGGGCATGGAGTACATCCCGAACCGGGGCACCAAGGTGGACCTTACCAAGGAGGACAAGTCCTGACTGGTACTCTGTAGTGCGCTCACCGACGGCCCGTACTCGTACATCTAGCCGCCGCCCCCGCCCTCCCGCCGGACTGAACTAGACTGAGCCCAGACTGCACTGGATTTCGCCGGACTGCACCGGACCAGACCGGACCAGACCGGACCGTCTGGCTGCGGCCGGACCAGCGTCCGTGCCGCCCAGCGATCAGCGTCCTCGCTCAGCGCCCAGCGTCCAGCAGGCAGCAGAGCAAGAGCTCTGTCGGCAGTGAAAGGAAGCTTCCCTGAGATGGTTCAGTCATGGAGAAACGGGTGTCCTCAGTCAAGGGGCTAGGCGTCGTGTCCCACTGTCCAGGGCAACGAGCAGCTCGAGCCTGACCTATGAATAGCACCGGGTAGAAGAAGGCTGGCGTCCATAGCAACCGGCGAGCCCGACCTGGCGTCCATAGCAACCGGCGAAGCAGACCTGGCGTCCATAGCAACCGGCGAGCCCGACCAGGCGTCCATAGCAACCGGCGAGGAAGATCTGGCGTCCATAGCAACCGGCGAGGCCGATCTGGCGTCCATAGCAACCAGCGAGGCCGAATCTGGCGTTTGTTTGTTTGTTAGCATTTATTAGACATATAGCAAACAAATTCGTAAACTATGTCGGAGATTGGTGCATAAGCACAAAGCTTAAATATAGGCACCGCTCTCCACACACACACACACACACACACACACTTACATACATACATACACACACACACTTACATACACGCGCACACACACACACACACACACACACACACACACACACACACACACACACACACACACACACACACACACACACACACACACACACACACACACACACACACACACACACACACACACACACACACACACACACACACACACACACACACACACACACACACACACACACACACACACACACACACACACACACACACACACACACACACACACACACACACACACACACACACACACACACACACACACACACACACACACACACACACACACACACACACACACACACACACACACACACACACACACACACACACACACACACACACTCACACTCACACACACACGCACTCACTTGCATATACACATGCATGCAAACACACACACACGCACACGCACACACACACACAACAGTTCCTCTAAAGCACTTCATCAGTGATCAGTGACCGCCGCACGTGGAAGGACGCCCACTATGGCGTCCATAGCAACCGGCGAGGTCTGGCGTCTATAGCAACCGGCCAGGACAATCTGGCGTCAATAGCAACCGGCGAGGCCGAGTCAGCGCTAACACAACGCCTGTCCAATGATGGTGAATGGGCAACGGTTTTGTTTTGAGGCCATCTTGCAGCCGGTTATAGTGGAAGGGGGTCGACGTTGTAAGCAAGCGAATGTGAGAACAACGTACCAGATGGTGGTATTTGGGACCATTTTCCACGGCGGGATTGTAGGAGAAACACACTGCTCGACATGCAACGAAACTGGAACGCCAGGTTGTCATGACAACAGAGCGATGCTTCGCCTGATCATCGCGTCAACGAAGCGGAGCGACGCCTCGTTGACATGGCAACGTGCGTCTCGCGAACAGCGGAGTGGGCGGCCGCTGGTCACCATGACAACGGACAGCCGAGGCCGGCGTTTCTGGCGCAGTGGGTCGCCGGTGAGCGCACTACGGGGCCGCGCGACACGCGAGTCTGTTCAGCGTCATATCAGAGGCGGGGCCGCAGCTCCCCGCGGTACCGCACCCGATGCACACACAGTGCCTGGCCGATGTCACGAGGAACGGGCGCGACGCACGCGCCAATGTCTGCGTCAGCGTGTGTGTGTGGTGTGCGTTGTATCGTGTGCGTGCGGAAAGCTGTTGTGTTGTGAGTCGCTAGAGGTGGTCGTACGCAGGTAGTGGCACGGCTGTTGTCGCGCGCATGCGCAGAGGAACCAACCTTTGGTTATCTTCGAGCGAAGCTTGTGCTCGCCCGCAGGGCGCCTTGTGATTTTAGTGTTCGTTTGAATTGCCGTGTGACTCGGACTTTCATCACGTTCCTCTCCTGAGCACTGTTAAATCGTGTTACCTGCCGATTGGAGCGGGGTGGAGGCACGTTTGTGTTCACCTTGTCTGGTTTTCTGCCGGGGGTAGTCCGTAGACAGCTCGCCCTCAGTCGTTTGTTTTGCACCGTCCCCTGTTGTCGTTAGGGGCACTCGTATACCATTCCACGATGAGCGCGGTCAGGCGCACCCCCTCAGCTTGTCCCGCTGCACATGTGTATGCCGAGACGGTGATATTTAGTCTTCAGCTACGATGAACGATTACGTCACCCTACAGTCCCGGTGACGTCACTGGCCTGCGCCGGCCGGCGCCGCCCGCTGCCTTTTCTCTCTGCGCTGCCCTCGGCGAGAGACGGCACTCTCGAATCAAACTCACTCGAGTGCCATCTGTTCCGCATTTCTGCCGCCCCGCACTTCTTGAGGGGGCGTTCGTTCGACACATTCGAGTCCATCTACTCTTACTTGACAAGACGCGGCGCGATCGGTTGGCGTCCGATGTTATCTTCACTGGAGCGATCAGCGTCGAAAGCTGCGCTCTCGTCTTTGGAAAGTTGCTTAGCTGTATATGCGACAGTCTCGGGTTCGATTCCCACGGGGATGCTGTCGAATTTCACGGATACTGTTACAGTAAGTTGATGTGAACTGGGAGCCCCCCCCCCCCCCCCCCCATTTGAGCCAGTCAATGCCTTGTCTGTGGTCCACTTGCTAGTAGTCATTCTGCTATGCCTGCCTTTCCCCTCTCCCATGCGTACGCCGACGCAACTGCCCCGCACCGAAATGGTTTTCTACCTCCATTTCAGCCTCTTCAAAGGAGGCGGGGCAAGCGCCGGTTCACTATTCCGTCAACAAAGGTGTTAGTTCACCAGGCTGAGGGAAAAGCTGGGGATGTAAGCCGGCCGAACGACAGGAAGAGCTGAGGATGTTAGACTGGGAGGAGGAACTAGGAAAGCTTTCTCTTCCGCGCCCGCTGGGCGGTAGGAAAAGCAGACGAGACTTGCACGCGCGTCGCTGTATGCGTTACGTATGTTAATCATTTGATTAATACATTATTTTTAAGCACTATACTGTGTGTAGCCGACAACTGGACGCATGCCTACGCTCAAGACCAAGACATTAACAAATCCGAATACATAAAGAACAAAGGTAGAGCAAACAAATTCGAACGAATAAAGTGAAACATAAGGCGGTCCTGGAAAAATATCGGGCATTGATTTCGCAGTTGTGCCGTGCGTCGCCACATGAAGTCGAGGTGGCTGCGGACACGTCATATCATCAAGCTGTTTTCGCCAGACATACCAACACCCAACGCCCCCAGCGCGGCACACACACACACACACACACACACACACACACACACACACACACACTTTGAAAAGTCTACACAGTAATGCACGTACGCACACGCACATTTTTCCCCCCCGGAGCGGCCTAAGCCATGTTCCGGGGGAGGGGGAATGACTTCTGGCAATTTGCTAGGAAAAGAATTACGTTAACCGGCTTATGTGAACCCAGAGCAAGCTAGGGAGTAGGGCATCTTTTTTACGTTAGTGAATTGTTAAAAGTAAATATAATGTCTATCTTACGTTAAAGGGACACTCCCACCTTAACATTAGTTTTGAGTTGAGATAGCCATGTTGTTGGATTTGCATTGAAATTTAGTAGGGTAGCAGTTAAACAACCGCATAGGTCTAATAAAAAAGAAATTCGAGCTTGGTCTCGACAATTGTAACGAATAAACCCCACGTGTATTTGAATAGGGGTCTAAAGCCGATGACGTCACCTCTCTTTACCAAATGGTGATGATAGTCGACTTGTTTTAAGGTTAGACTTGGAGATATTTGCGTGTTTCAAATGGTTTGGTAATTGGTTTGTTTTGTATTCAAAGCGCCAGAATTGTCTCGAAATAATTGTGCCATATTTGGCAGCGTAAAGGATTTCTGTATAGCTCTCTAGAGCTTAATATGACGTCATCAAACCAAATATTAAAACTTAACTTTTTATGAAATTGAGCACTGTTTGCGAGAAACAAATGTCATAATCGTGTTCGGCAGCAATTACTTCATATTTTTCACCACAAGCGGCGTACATTTTACAACTTTTGGGAAGGTAGGAATGTCCCTTTAAGTATTTCGTTCAAAGTCAAAATTAAATAAAACACGAGACACACATACATAAACATTTTATTCCATACACACAGACACACATACACTTGAACATACACTTGTGAAACGGTGGCAGTGTTGACCGAGCCGGGGCGCCATCATTGCAGCAACGGGAGACTGTTGCCAGTCTCCCTGGCTCCGGCACCCCGGCGAGACCTGGTTGTGGGATGTATTTTGCTGGGAGAAAAGTCCTAAAAAAAAACAGCGTCTAACGCAAAGGGGAAAAACCTGCGCCGAAAGCCAAAATTGCGCTAGGCAAAAAAAAACGTTATATTTATTAACTAATTAACTGTTTGGTAAAGAAAACCAAAAAGGAGGCCAATCAATTCAGGATAATTGTCACCCAACAGCGTTTGAAGATTTAATGTGATACGATTTTGTTGCGTGTAATCTATTATTTTCTGACGTTTGTCATTGTGCACCGGGCAAGTAATTAGTAAATGTGTAATTGTATAACGTGGATAACCTGGGGAATGTTGGCAATTTGGGGGCGGAAGATTGTCTAGAATATAATAATGCGTAATTTTTGTATGACCGAGGCGGAGGCCTGCTAATACTATTTATTTTTCTCTACAATTTTGTTGACTAGATATAAAATGTTTGACTTTTGGCTTGATCGGATGAAGGTGATAATACGGAGCAGCGTCCCACTCACGCTGGCGCAATATCACACACACACACACACACACACACACGCAAACGCACACGTTTGCGTGCGTGTGCATACTCGCCCACATTTAAATATTGAAGACAAAAACGGTGGGTTTTAACAAAACCCACCGTTTTTCACACTGATTTTGTTTTTAAAACTTTCAGAACAAACGTTTAGTGTTCTTAAAAGGATTATACGTTTTTTTCTCCAGAATAATTGAGCTACATAGTAAAACTTACTTATAAAGGTGGTAGAAGTCACACGGTAGTCATATTTTTGTGGAAATTGCCTCTGCTGCACGTAAGGACATTTCATAGTGCGCGGTGATGCCACCGCGTACTTTCTGCAATACTGGCTGAGGCAGAGCCAGTCATCTCTTTTATGTTAATGAAAACACCTCACTTATGGCATATTTCCGGTTACAATAAGCAATATATCATAAAATAAACTTGTGTTTTTCCAACGACAGCAGCAGTTACCTAGTTTTTCCCATAAAATTCGAGTTTATTCATGAATTTGCATGCCAAAAAAAAACGCCACCACCAAATTCTCAACGCTAAACGCCGCAAGGAAAAAAAAACACAAAAAACACAAAACCCGAACGAACAGTATGTAGTAATAAAGAGTCCCGTAAAAATTGAATTGAATTATCTTTTTGTGATCCAGTGTAGGACTTGCAGATATGCAAAGCTCTAAAATTGATGACAAACGAAAAACCGCATGGCATTACTTGCCCGGCTTAGAGCGTCTTTAATTTAGTAACTCCTACAATCGTCATCCAGATGGCAAAGAGCGCAAGAATTATCACGTATGCCAAGGTGGTTTACATCCAGGCGATATGTTTTCGTAGCAATTTCACACAATTTCACAATTTCAGACTTCCCTTCATGTAAAGGTAAGCTTAATTCAATTCATTTATATTTATGTGGGGGTGGCCCACTGGGCGTTCGGGAGAAGTGTCCTGGGGCGGAATTGGCCTCCATCTTGGATTTTTCTCGTCACGGTCACGTGACCTTTTTTATGGTGAACGTGCGTTTATAGTAAACAATAAATAAACCCTCTTGCGGCAGCTTGCTTTCTGAGTTCGTAACCGCTATTTTGTCTCAGCCGCGCAGATTACTGCACCATCGAATTTGATGCAGATGCTAGGATAAGAAAGTGATGGACAGTAATGCCGATCAAGTACTCATCTGATACAAGTCTCGAAAAACGCCAAAGTCATAACGCTGATAATTGCTGAAATAATGGACTAAATTAGCATTGAGGTCCATGGTATATGTTTTAACGTGTTTAAAGCTCATACAAGGACAAAAGAGTGCATTTGCTTTCAGGACGGAAACCCGTATAATCCCTCTAAAAACACGTTCACAAATTGTATTCGTTGATCCAGGTCCCCCTGTTCTGTTTCTTATTCGTAAGCTGGTGTGCCTGTATATCCGGCCTTTTAGGAACAGTATCACTACTCTTATAAATAAACAAATGAGGGTGGGGTGATTTACCCCACCTGTCATTTTCATCTCATTCACGTCGCGAGGTGCACACTGCACATACCTACAGTGCCAGAGAGGCGAGGTAGTCCCAACCGGCCAGCCTACCCGGTCATTTTCATCTCATTCACGTCGCGAGGTGCACACTGCACATACCTACAGTGCCAGAGAGGCGAGGTAGTCCCAACTGGCCAGCCTACCCGGTCATTTTCATCTCATTCACGTCGCGAGGTGCACACTGCACATACCTACAGTGCCAGAGAGGCGAGGTAGTCCCAACTGGCCAGCCTACCCGGTCATTTTCATCTCATTCACGTCGCGAGGTGCACACTGCACATACCTACAGTGCCAGAGAGGCGAGGTAGTCCCAACCGGCCAGTCGGCCCTATCCTGTCAGGTTGGCGAGGTAGCGGATCAGCCTACCCTGCCAGCCGGCCCTACCCTTCCAGGGTGGCCAGGTAGCGGACCAGCTCGCCTGCCGCTACCGTTGCAGACTGCATGCAACCGTCCACGTTGGAGTGGGTGAAGGCGTCCCCAGCAGCCAGCACCAGCGGTCGCCGGCTCAGAACCACGTGACCAGGGCTGTCCCGGAACGGCTCAGTCACCTGCGGCCGGGGTCAGCGGGGGTCACACAGGTCAGCGGGGGTCACACAGGTCAGCGGGGGTCACACAGGTCAGCGGGGGTCACACAGGTCAGCGGGGGTCACACAGGACAGCGGGAGGTCACACAGGACAGCGGGAGGTCACAGGTCAGCGGGGGTCACACGGGTCAGTGGGGGTCACACAGGACAGCGGGGGTCACACAGGTCAGCGGGGGGGGGGGGGCAGCTATCAATTCATACGAACCAACTTTCAAAAGCAATGCCCTGTCCATGAACAACGAACGAATGATCTTCTGTTTGGCAACTTCTGCCGTGTCAACACTAACAAACTTACCGCCCTGGAGTGTGACGCTGCCCCCCCCCCCCCCCCCCCCCCCCCTCTGTCGCTGATTGACCAATGATCTGATCATACTGTACACAGCTTTCAAAGAGCACCGCTCAAGAGCAGTGTGTACTCCTCGGCCGCCACACAGTTCTTCTAGAGCCGCTCGCTGTAACCAGCAGCGCCACACAGTTCTTCTAGAGCCGCTCGCTGTAACCAGCAGCGCCACACAGTTCTTCTAGAGCCGCTCGCTGTAACCAGCAGCGCCACACAGTTCTTCTAGAGCCGCTCGCTGTAACCAGCAGCGCCACACAGTTCTTCTAGAGCCGCTCGCTGTAACCAGCAGCGCCACACAGTTCTTCTAGAGCCGCTCGCCGTAACCAGCAGCGCCACACAGTTCTTCTAGAGCCGCTCGCTGTAACCAGCAGCGCCACACAGTTCTTCTAGAGCCGCTCGCTGTAACCAGCAGCGCCACACAGTTCTTCTAGAGCCGCTCGCTGTAACCAGCAGCGCCACACAGTTCTTCTAGAGCCGCTCGCTGTAACCAGCAGCGCCACACAGTTCTTCTAGAGCCGCTCGCTGTAACCAGCAGCGCCACACAGTTCTTCTAGAGCCGCTCGCTGTAACCAGCAGCGCCACACAGTTCTTCTAGAGCCGCTCGCTGTAACCAGCAGCGCCACACAGTTCTTCTAGAGCCGCTCGCTGTAACCAGCAGCGCCACACAGTTCTTCTAGAGCCGCTCGCTGTAACCAGCAGACTTGCGAAATGGTGAATCAACGGGTACAACGGGTGCAACGGGTACAACGGGTACAACGGGTGCAACGGGTGCAACGGGTGCAACGGGTGCAACGGGTGCAACGGGTGCAACGGGTGCAACGGGTGCAACGGGTGCAACGGGTGCAACGGGTACAACGGGTGCAACGGGTGCAACGGGTGCAACGGGCACAACGGGTGCAACGGGTGCAACGGGTGCAACGGGTACAACGGGTACAACGGGTACAACGGGTACAACGGGTGCAACGGGTGCAACGGGTACAACGGGTGCAACGGGTTCAACGGGTTCAACGGGTGCAACGGGCGCAACGGGTGCAACGGGTGCAACGGGTGCAACGGGCACAACGGGTGCAACGGGCACAACGGGCACAACGGGTACAACGGGTGCAACGGGTGCAACGGGTGCAACGGGTGCAACGGGTGCAACGGGTGCAACGGGTGCAACGGGTACAACGGGTACAACAGGTACAACAGGTACAACAGGTACAACGGGTACAACGGGTACAACGGGTGCAACGGGTGCAACGGGTGCAACGGGTGCAACGGGTGCAACGGGTGCAACGGGTGCAACGGGCGCAACGGGTACAGCGGGTACAGCGGTAACAGTGGGTACAATGGACACAACGGGTACAGCGGGTGCAACGGGTGCAACGGGTGCAACGGGTACAACGGGTACAACGGGTACAACGGGTGCAACGGGTGCAACGGGTGCAACGGGTTCAACGGGTTCAACGGGTGCAACGGGCGCAACGGGTGCAACGGGTGCAACGGGCACAACGGGTGCAACGGGCACAACGGGCACAACGGGCACAGCGGGTACAGCGGGTACAGCGGGTACAGCGGGTACAGCGGGTACAGCGGGTACAGCGGGTACAGCGGGTACAGCGGGTACAGCGGGTACAACGGGTCTGGGCTCCAGAACATATGTAAGTTACATTTCCCTGGGTATGATTAACTACGTTCTATGAAACACCTGGGTATTATAAACCTAATATATATTCTAGGGATGTTTTGAAGTCCACAATATACGCAGTTTGTGACAAAACTTGCATCTCATCTGAAGTACGGAACACTGCAGCGAATCCGACTTAATGGTCCTTCCAAGTCCCCTTTATCATTGCAAGCGTAAAATACGATAAAAGGGCCCCGACGGGCTGACGCTATGACGGAAGTAAGTCAAGACGGCACAAGTCTACTACAAAGTGCAGCCTGCTGTAGTCTCAGCCTCCTGGTATACCTGCTGTAGTCTGTCTCAGCCTCCTGTACTACTACAAAGTACAGCCTGCTGTACAGTACAAAGTACAGCCTGCTGTACAGTACAAAGTACAGCCTGCTGTACAGTACAAAGTACAGCCTGATGTACAGTACAAAGTACAGCCTGCTGTAGTCTCAGCCTCCTGTTATACCTGCGAATAGCGCCACTTCTGGCACTTGACCGCCGCCGGCGTCGGCCAATCAGGGAACAGCTGCGTGACGTGGCGCATCAGGATTGGCTGCACCTGTGCTGGCGTCATCTCCACGTGCTCCCGCCCGAACTGGACACTGGTGTGGACCACCACAGAGGTGGGCGCCGCGTCTGAAACGACAGCAACACGTCTGCCAGACTCGGGAAGAGACAGCACGGCGGTGCTCACAGCAGAACCACAGCAGAACCACAGCAGAACCACAGCAGAACCACATCAGAACCACAGCAGAACCACAGCAGAACCACAGCAGAACCACAGCAGAACCACATCAGAACCACAGCTGAACCACAGCAGAACCACATCAGAACCACAGCTGAACCACAGCAGAACCACAGCTGAACCACAGAAGAACCACAGCAGAACCACAGCAGAACCACTGCAGAACCACAGCAGAATCACAGAAGAATCACAGCAGAATCACAGCAGAACCACATCAGAACCACAGCAGAACCACAGCACCCAGCTGCTGGCACAGCACACGCTACTTAAAACGTCTTTTCACCAGCGCCTCGGCGCGTAGAAATTGTCAGTTTTCTATCAGGTGTGAAGAGTTGGGCTTCGAGTCATGGCCAGTCGTGGACCCAAGTAAAATCAAAGAGTATTACCGAAAGGTTGTATGTTAGCCCTCGACCTGGGGGGGGGGGGAGGGGGGGGGGGGGAGGGGGGGAGGGGGTCATTTTGACCCCCCCCCCCCCCCCCCCTGATGTTTTTCGGGAATAGCGGAAATACGGCGGCGTGCAGCGCCGCCAAATTTGGCACAGCTGTTTGGACCTCAATTACCCACATTGGGCGAAAATTTCAACCAAAATCACGTCAGATCACGTCAAGTGACCTTACCTCCAAAAATGTTGGTGGTCGTGACAAAGTCGCAGTGTTTGTCAGAGATATTTGAAACTTACAGGATTTCATAAGGTAATAAGTACCTACAATTCGCATATCTCGGATTTGTATATCGGTGACCTAAGGTCAGGTCAATTTCGTGACCTCCCATTATAAGTCAATGTGAAAATCTACAAATGCTCCCGATCAGAGAATTTCAGAGAATATGCTTAAGATCAGGCCAATTATTTCATAATCATGTTATTTTAGGTAATTCTTCCTGACCCAGGTGCAATTGTTGCCCGGTGACTTCTGCAAGATCAGCTGAAGTCATTGTTGTCCTGAAGGGCCTTTGTTGTCCTTTAGAGGGTCCTGTGGTGGTAGAGGTGGTCTGCCGGTCGAGCGCCGGTGAGGCTCTCGAAAGAAGATCAGTCAAAGTTCTCATCGTTTGTCAGTGTATGCTAGTAACGTCTGAGAGGAGTACAGGGCTTTGACAATGTACGAGTATTAACCCGGCATTGGCTGAGGTCTCAGCCGAACACCATTGGCTGGGGTGGCGTCCCCCCCCCCCTGATTATCTTCCGAACCAATAACCGCAGCGTCGACCTGCAGAGGTGGCCAAAGATTTCGTCTGGACACACATCCGGACAAACACGTTCCCGTACTTTCCTGAGCGACCCCCCAGTGGAAATATTTATCCTTCTACGATTTTGAATTAGAAGCGCCTTGACGAGACAAACACGATGGCGTAAAAAGTAGTGCCTTATCTTCATTAGGTAAAAAGTTATTTGCGTAAAACTGTTTTGCCAAAAACTTGTTTACATTTGATTGCATTACATTGGAGCATAAAATATTGACCTGAGCTCAAATTTGAGGACACACAGATGGCGATTCAATATTTAAAGAGCTTTCGATTTTGTTTTCGTTTGTTCCTAGCTATCATAGTTCCCGATATATTTGGGGGTTTCTCGAGCGAAGTCCTAAAACTGGAAAATCTGGCCTTTGATGACATCTGGTGACCTCAATATTGACCTGACCTACAAAAAGAACAGAAATACCTTCCATGGAGCTTGTCTCGAGCTATCTAACGCCGTTTTCCGCTTGTCGCTATGTTGCGTGGTTTTCGAGATCTTAGGGGGAAACCGCCCCCCACCAGGGCGTGTAATAATTATCAGAGGCCCTCCAGGGCGCGTGTTAAGATATGACTATCGTGTTGTAGAAACCCCTGGTATCACAATGTGGTGTATTTTTTTCAAGAAAATTTATATGCAAACGGTATCCAAAGCTTTCTGTAAATCAAGATATAAGAAGCATGTTATTTCGTTATTTTGTAGAGATTTTGTAACTTCATCGTACATGTGCACAATCGGCATGTACGTTCTGCGTTGTTTCCTAAATCCGAATTGAAGAAAATTCAGGATATTATTTTGATTAACCCGCGCTCCGCTGGAGGTGGCAGAATCTGCCTCCCCCCCCCCCCCCCCCCCCCACCCCCACCCCCTTCCCTGATTGTCTCAATAACTTGAAAACAATGGTAGATATCGACGTCAATCTTTCAGTACCTTATGCTGCATCCATTATTCGTCTAATCACAACATTTCAATGAAAATCGTGTAGTATTTTGGGAGATAATGACGTTTTAATCACGTCATGTCATGCCATTTTTGGTGGGAAAACAATAAATGTTTGAAATATCGTAGACAATCTAGTTTTGAAGCAAATTGGAAATAAAAAAGCAGAAAGAAGGAAATAACATTATATTGAAATGGCTATCGCAGATTTTCAAAATTTTGAGTTTTGACTCCCAAAAAAAATATTGTTTCGTTGTCGAAGGATATTTGTCACACCATACAACATACTGTACTATTTTAATTATGATTCGACCCCCCCCCCCCCCCCCCCCTCCCCCTGCCAAAAATCCGTGGCGCTGCCCCTGTGACGCACACAGTCAGTGACTACGCCGCATTGACAACCAGAAAACCACAACCAATCACATACAAACCACAACAAATCACGCATACAACCCACTACCAACCACACACAAGCTACAACATCGCAAACCACAAACTGCAAACCTACAACATACAACCCACATAACAACTGACTTTGGAAGCTGTAATTGTTTGTGTTCGTCAGCTTGTTTGGCCTCTGGTCTTCTGTCCGTTCTCACCTTTTCCCCGCTTGACGTTGTCCACGGCTACATAGCGTATGACGGGGTGGTCGGAGACGTATCTGGCGCCCCAGGGCACGTCCAGCGCGCCAGGAGCGTCGAAGAAGAGCCCGAGCGCGTACCGCGAGCTGAACTGGACGGCGCGCAGCGCGGCTGACAGCTCACTGTGCGACTCTGAGGCGCCGGGCCGGCCGACAGACACAGTCAGACACAGACAGACACAGACAGACACAGACAGACACAGACAGACACAGACAGACACAGACAGACACAGACAGACACAGACAGACACAGACAGACACAGACAGACACAGACAGACACAGACAGACACAGACAGACACAGACAGACACAGACAGACACAGACAGACACAGACAGACACAGACAGACACAGACAGACACAGACAGACACAGACAGACACAGACAGACACAGACAGACACAGACAGACACAGACAGACACAGACAGACACAGACAGACACAGACAGACACAGACAGACACAGACAGACACAGACAGACACAGACAGACACAGACAGACACAGACAGACACAGACAGACACAGACAGACACAGACAGACACAGACAGACACAGACAGACACAGACAGACACAGACAGACACAGACAGACACAGACAGACACAGACAGACACAGACAGACACAGACAGACACAGACAGGAGGGCGGCTGACAGCTCACTGTGCGACTCTGAGGCGCCGGGCCGGCCGACAGACGCAGTCAGACACAGTCAGACACAGTCAGACACAGTCAGACACAGACAGACACAGACAGACACAGACAGACACAGACAGACACAGACAGACACAGACAGACACAGACAGACACAGACAGACACAGACAGACACAGACAGACACAGTCAGACACAGACAGACACAGACAGACACAGACAGACACAGACAGACACAGACAGACACAGACACACACAGACAGACACAGACACAGACACAGACAGACACAGACAGACACAGACAGACACAGACAGACACAGACAGACACAGACAGACACAGACAGACACAGACAGACACAGACAGACACAGACAGACACAGACAGACACAGACAGACACAGACACAGACACAGACAGACACAGACAGACACAGACAGACACAGACAGACACAGACAGACACAGTCAGACACAGACAGACACAGACAGACACAGACAGACACAGACAGACACAGACAGACACAGACAGACACAGACACAGACAGACACAGACAGACACAGACAGACACAGACAGACACAGACAGACACAGACAGACACAGACAGACACAGACAGACACAGACAGACACAGACAGACACAGACAGACACAGACAGACACAGACAGACACAGACAGACACAGACAGACACAGACAGACACAGACAGACACAGACAGACACAGACAGACACAGACAGACACAGACAGACACAGACAGACACAGACAGACACAGACAGACACAGACAGACACAGACAGACACAGACAGACACAGACAGACACAGACAGACACAGACAGACACAGACAGACACAGACAGACACAGACAGACACAGACAGACACAGACAGACACAGACAGACACAGACAGACACAGACAGACACAGACAGACACAGACAGACACAGACAGACACAGACAGACACAGACAGACACAGACAGACACAGACAGAGACAGACACAGACAGACACAGACAGACACAGACAGACACAGACAGACACAGACAGACACAGACAGACACAGACAGACACAGACAGACACAGACAGACACAGACAGGAGGGCGGCTGACAGCTCACTGTGCGACTCTGAGGCGCCGGACAGGCCGACAGACACAGTCAGCGGCGCCGCGTTAGTGGGGAGAGTGTACCAGCAGCAGACCAGCAGACCAGCAGCAGCAGACCAGCAGACCAGCAGACCAGCAGACCAGCAGGCCAGCAGGCCAGCAGACCAGCAGACCAGCAGACCAGCAGACCAGCAGACCAGCAGACCAGCAGACCAGCAGACCAGCAGACCAGCAGACCAGCAGACCAGCAGACCAGCAGACCAGCAGACCAGCAGACCAGCAGACCAGCAGACCAGCAGACCAGCAGACCAGCAGACCAGCAGACCAGCAGACCAGCAGACCAGCAGACCAGCAGACCAGCAGACCAGCAGCAGCAGACCAGCAGACCAGCAGGCCAGCAGGCCAGCAGACCAGCAGACCAGCAGACCAGCAGACCAGCAGACCAGCAGACCAGCAGACCAGCAGACCAGCAGACCAGCAGACCAGCAGACCAGCAGACCAGCAGACCAGCAGACCAGCAGACCAGCAGACCAGCAGACCAGCAGACCAGCAGGCCAGCAGACCAGCAGGCCAGCAGGCCAGCAGACCAGCAGACCAGCAGACCAGCAGACCAGCAGTGACCAATAACGCGCCACAGACAACCAACATGTTCCGCATATTCTCACTTGTCATAAGGTTATGAATAAACCATTACAAGACAACTACACTTGGTACCAGGCTGGATAACAGGTAACTATGTTCGGCACAAGGCTGGATAACCGGTAACTAACCGGTAACTAACAGGTGGTAACAGGCCGTACATAACCGACTCCGCCTGACCGGAGGCCGCTCACCGATGTCTTTCTGGAGCGTTCCTCCGATCTCCAGGATCTGTGGTGGTGGCATGGTGAGCAGCACGGCGTCAAACGTCTCCTTCAGGCCGGCCTCCGTCGTCACCGCACACCTGCTGCCATCTGTCGAGATCTGAAACAAACACAACTGCTGTTATTGGCCACCAGATGACAGGACTGGTGACTGGTGACTGGTGCATTTCTGACTGGCTTCAATGTCGAAGGAGTCGGAAATGCAAACGCAAATTTTGAGGGAAATACCAAAAAAAAGGAAAGCTAAGGGTTTGTAAAATACAATTTAGAGACTGTGCTCACTTCTTACGCTTTACTGAAGCTAAAATAGTCGCAGCGCATTCGTAGATTAGCACAGAGGGGAAGAAGTACGAAGTGAGTGGTGAGCAGACTTGTCAATGATTCAATGTGAATCGACTACTTTTGATTGAATCATTCTTATTTCAAATGAATGACTCATGAATCGATTCACCTCATGCACAAACCTGTTGTGAGTCACTGATTGAATCATTCATACAGAAAAAATATGCTGATTGAATCATTCATTGCTCAAAGAATCATTCTTTTTTGGTCGAACAGCATAAACTGTCCACAAAATATGCCAGCGGCCCAGCATTCAGCTGTGCCCTGTGGACAAACCAGGCACTTAATGGCCACTTATATGAGCTCTGTGTCCTGAGCTGTAGCCTGTAATTCATCTATGCGTAAAGAAAGTGAGGCTTTGTGTCCAACTCCAGTGGGCACAAAGCCACTGTTCAATCAGCCCTAGCTAGGTGAATACCTTGGAACTGGTAGGGTTAGGGGTAGGTACCTAAATACTTAGAAAAGGTAACTAACTCATACTTTGGTTCATAAACCACACAGTACACGCACACCTTTTTCACACGAAAAATTATCAAAAGGTACCCACCTTTTCCTAATTTCTAGGCTATACCATATCAAAAACTAAATCATAAACAAACATTTGCATGACCTCCGCATGTCCCAAATATCACTGTCGCATCGGCGCCGCTTTATTCCACATCATGCTTTATAAAAAATAATACCTAATGCAAAATCAAAATAAATGTTCTATTCGCTTAAAAAAGTGAAACGTAAAGTCATTAATGCTTTTGGAACTTGGAATTTGCAATTATAATAAATATTATAAATATCATTTTATAATCAAAATAAACAACACATGTCCAATTGGCTCACATTCACATTCACATTCGGAAATACATTCGCGGACTATTTGGATTGGCTTCAAAATTGGTACACAGATAGATCACGACCTAGTAATCATTCTGGTAAAATCTCAGAGTCGCACATTTAAAATCAAAGGAGTTAGAGCAGGTCATATGTTTAAGGTCAAACAGCAGACTATTCTGATGTGCATGAAAATTGGCACACAGGTAGAGCATGACCTCCCTATCACGCTCATAAAATCTTAGAGTCGCAATTAAAAATCAAAGGAGTTAGACAAAGGAGTCGACACTTCCCTTTAATGTTGAGTGATTGAATCAAGATTGAATCATTCATTATGGTAATGTTGAATGATTGAATCATGATTGAATCATTCATTATGGTAATGTTGAGTGATTGAATCATGATTGAATCATTCATTATGGTAATGTTGAGTGATTGAATTATGATTGAATCATTCATTATGGTCTGTGAATCACTGTGAATCGACTCATGACAAATATGAATCATTGACAAGTCTGGTGGTGAGCAGCCACGGAAATTAGACGAGAGCACACCGTGATCTCTTCCAGTCAGGTTAAACCCTGACCACGGTAAACTTGCGGTTAACCTTGACATCGGTAAACTTGCGGTTGACCTCTGACCTCGGTGACCCTAGTTGACCTCTGACCTCGGTGACCCAGCGGTTCTGACCTCGTTGACCCTGCGGTTCTGACCTCAGTGACCCTGTGGTTTTGACCTGTGACCCTGCGGTTCTGACCTCGGTAACCCTGCGGTTCTGACCTCGATAACCCTGTGGGTCTGACCTCGGTAACCCTGCGGTTCTGACCTAAGTAATCCTGCGGTTCTGACCTCGGTAACCCTGCGGTTCTTGACCTCGGTAACCCTGCGGTTCTTACCTCGGTAACCCTGCGGTTCTAACCTTGGTAACCCTGCGGTTCTGACCTCGATAACCCTGTGGGTCTGACCTCGGTAACCCTGCGGTTCTGACCTCGGTAACCCTGCGGTGCTGACCTAAGTATTCCTGCGGTTCTGACCTCGGTAACCCTGCGGTTCTTGACCTCGGTAACCCTGCGGTTCTTACCTCGGTAACCCTGCGGCTCTGACCTCGGTAACCCTGCGGTTCTGACCTCGATAACCCTGCGGCTCTGACCTCAGTAACCCTGCGGTTCTGACCTCGGTAACCCTGCGGTTCTGACCTCGGTAACCCTGCGGTTCTGACCTCGATAACCCTGCGGTTCTGACCTCGGTAACCGTGCGGTTGAACTCTGGCGAGACGGCGGCGCGGGACTGGAAGTGGCGCACTATGGAGCTAGTTCCGTCGGGCGCCACCAGGTGTCTGCTGCCGGGAGGCGCCGGCCGGAGTCCTTGGACGGCCGCCGACAGTGGCGCCACCACACCGGCCGACAGCAGCTCCGAGTAGAACCTGACCACACGCAGAGACGGCTCAGCTGTCAGGGCAGGTCAGGGTAGAACCTGACCACACGCAGAGACGACTCAGCTGTCAGGACAGGTCAGGGTAGAACCTGACCACACGCAGAGACGGCTCAGCTGTCAGGGTAGGTCAGGGTAGAACCTGACCACACGCAGAGACGGCTCAGCTGTCAGGGTAGGTCAGGGTAGAACCTGACCACACGCAGAGACGGCTCAGCTGTCAGGGCAGGTCAGGGTAGAACCTGACCACACGCAGAGACGGCTCAGCTGTCAGGGTAGGTCAGGGTAGAACCTGACCACACGCAGAGACAGCTCAGCTGTCAGGGTAGAACCTGACCACACGCAGAGACGGCTCAGCTGTCAGGACAGGTCAGGGTAGAACCTGACCACACGCAGAGACAGCTCAGCTGTCAGGGTAGAACCTGACCACACGCAGAGACGGCTCAGCTGTCAGGGTAGAACCTGACCACACGCAGAGACAGCTCAGCTGTCAGGGTAGGTCAGGGTACAACCTGACGACACGCAGAGACCGCTCAGCTGTCAGGGTAGACCAGGGTAGAACCTGACCACACGCAGATACGGCTCAGCTGTCAGGGTAGGTGAGGGTAGAACCTGACCACACGCAGAGACGGCTCAGCTGTCAGGGTAGAACCTGACCACACGCAGAGACGGCTCAGCTGTCAGGATAGGTCAGGGTAGAACCTGACCACACGCAGAGACGGTTCAGCTGTCAGGGTAGGCCAGGGTAGAACCTGACCACACGCAGAGACGGCTCAGCTGTCAGGACAGGTCAGGGTAGAACCTGACCACACGCAGAGACGGCTCAGCTGTCAGGGTAGGCCAGAGTAGAACCTGACCACACGCAGAGACGGCTCAGCTGTCAGGGCAGGCCAGGTTTCTGGGAAAATGGCCCTTCACAAACCAGCTTTGTACGTTTCACCACTGGCAGATCAGCTGGCCCACACCCCCTGCTAGTAAGGGATTCACCACTGGCAGATCAGCTGGCCCACACCCCCTGCTAGTAAGGGATCACGATGAGGTCTACCCGCCGGTCACCTCTGATGCTGCTGTAGGAAGTGCGGAGTGACGGTGATGTACTGAGCCCCCAGGTCCACACTGCCGCAGCCGTCCGGGCCGCGGGAGGTGGACATCCGGCCGCCTGGAGGTCACACGCAGGTCAGAGGTCAGCACAAGGGTCACGGCTGGGAGGGGCACAGGCAGCCTGGGAATTGTTGCCATGTTCTGGACTTTTTGGGTCAAAAGAATTTTGCTCTCATTTTATTTATAGAAATTTGCTTTTTCAGGATCTTACCGACATTGTAGTTAAAAATAAAATTGAATTTCCCTAACAAGGATTTAATGTCTATTACAAATATTTTTCTTTAAAAAAAAATCAGGTAAAAAAAAATGAAACTTATATTTCCTAACAACAAAACTGTACTCTCCACCCGTGGATTTAAAAAAACGATTTCTACTCTCTGGGAGGTCATGAAACGAAAAAAAAACACTTGACACAGGTCCGAGGGGACAGGCATCACTGGTTAGAGACAAGGGTTTGTCAAGTGATAATTCTGACAGCAGTCAGGCGGAGCCAATCACGGCCAAATACTCACATTATTAAGAAAAAAGGTCGATGTTGCTGAGACTTGACTAACGTGGGCGGGGGGGGGGGGGGCGGGGCGGTGTCGGGGCGTGCCGGGGCTTTGTCAAGACGTGTCGGGACGTGCCGGGACGTGCCGGGCGTGGCGGGCGCGTCCAATTCAATCCGATCAGGTCGGCCTAAGATCGGTGTCGTGTGGGGGAGGTGTCGGGGCGTTGTCGGGGAGGTGTCGGGGCGGTGTCGGGGCGGTGTCGGGGCGGTGTCGGGGCGGTGTCGGGGTGTGTCAGTTCGTGTTGGGCGGGTCGAATTCAATCCGATCAGGTCGGCCTAAGATTCGCTCGTGACGAAAAAGTAAGGTCTCCGGGATTCGAACCGGGCCGCTCCGCGCCAAAGTCTGGCACGCTACCACTAAGCAAGATCGGACGACGATAATCGAGGCGTTTTTGTCGATACAGTGTGTTTGCGGCGGCGGCGGCAGCGAAAGTCTCGCCGTTTGATACAGTTTTCAGAGACCACAGTCCAAGAGACCACAGTCGCCTGTGTTCTGACCGGCCGCCGGCCTGACCATAGCCGGCCGCGGTGGCGGGCGGGCGTGCGTGACACAACCTCGACCGACTGGCGGCCGCCGCCGACTGACAGGCCGCCGAGTGCCGACTGACACCGTCCGGCAATCTACTCTCTGATTGGTCGTCACATAAGCAGTGCCTAGCGTCGGCCGCAAGGGCGGCGCCAGGCGGTAGGGCCGGTGGCGGCAGCGGGCCGGGGCAACAGTGATTTGCAGCGGCCAGCGTGTTTTCAGTGTCAGTTGTTGGCATTAAAGACTTCATGTTTGTATATATGAATAAATTGTGGGTGGGTATTAGATGATTTGTCGTGCGCTTTCCTGCCATGTGACTTGTATCGCTTAGCTCAGTTTGTTTGTTGACCGTACGGTGGTTTGCAAAATTGACGTTGGATAAAAAAAAATGGCAATGGGTATGTTACAGGCGGATTTTAGAACGGAAATATTGCTTTAGAACGTTAATTTACATGTACATGTAGTTTAGAGACCGTACATAGGCCTACACATTGGCAAAGTTTCATCACATCACGTCCCATTGGTTACGAGCACTGATTTGAATCGTGACAGACTTATATAAAGCCTAAATGGCAGCTTTTTTTAGCTCGATTACCTTTGCACATAGCAACGCGCCGCAGATGGACCAGATCAGTGCATATTGTGTGCCAGCTTCTTCCTCTGCCCATCTGTGTTTTCGGTTTGCCCGGTGCGACTTGTGGTTGCCGAAATATCAGCCAGGTATGCACCAATGTTTGGTCGATAAATTCGGTACACGGCGTTTATCGATAAATAGTGTATAGTCAATTGAGGATTCGGCCGTTTTTGCACGCAACGCCACGCACAAACGACCCAACCGACGATTGATGGGACCCAAGTTTCAGATAGAGAGCCCATAGTCGAGCCGATTGTTTTTTGTCACGGACGCTCCAAGTGCCTTAGACCCTGAGCGATTACTATATTATAGAAAAGACAACAGTGAGGCAAGCGACATCAGCAGGAATGTCCATAGGCGTAGGTTGTTGAACAAAGTCGACAATTGGCTAAGCCTGCGTGCGTCGGACAATAGGCCTAGTGTTGAAGAAAGTCGACGCTACTGCTTTATAATAAGGACTAGATGGGGTGTATGTATATGGCCTGTCATTTATATGGCATGCAATTATATAGCCAGCCAAGTTGGTGAGTAGTATGGGCGTGGGTGTGGGTGGTCGGTGTGGGTGGGGTGTGGGTGGGTTGTGTTGTGTGTGTGTGTGTGTGTGGTGGATGTGGGTGTGGGGTGTGGTGGGTGTGGGTGTGGTGGGTGTGGGTGTGTGGGTTGTGGTGGGGTTGTGGGTGTGGTGGGTGAGGGTGTGGTTGGTGTGGGTGTGAGTGGTGTGTGGGTGTGGTGGGTGTGGGGTGTGGTGGGTTGTGGGTGTGTGGTTGTGGGTGTGGTGGGTGTGGGTGTGGTGTGTGTGGGTGTGTGGGGTGTTGGTGGGTGTGGTGGGTGTGGGTTGTGGGTGGGTGTGGGTGTGGTGGTGTGTGGGTTGTAGGTGGGTTGTGGTGTGTGTGGGTGTGGTGGTTGTAGGGTGCGTGTGGGTGTGGTGGGTGTGGGTGTGGTGGGGTTGTGGGTGTGTTAAGTGTGGGGTGTGGTGGGTGTGGGTGTGGTGGGTGTGGTGGGGGTGTGGTGAGGTGCGGTGGGTGGGTGGGTGCGGGTGTGGTGGGGGTGCGATGGGTATGGTGTGGTGTGGGTTGTGGTGGGGGCGGGTGTGGGTGAGTGGTGGGTGTGGGTGTGGGTGTGGGGGTTGTGGGTGGTGTGTGGTTGTGGGGGGTGTGGGTGTGGGGGGTGGGTGTGGTGGGTGTGGGTGTGGGGGGGGGGGGGGGTGGGTGGATGTGGGGTGTGGTGGGTGTGGTGGGTTGTGGGTGGGTGTGTGGGTGTGTGTGGTGGGTGTGGGTGTGGGTGTGGGTGTGGGTGTGAGTGTGGTGTGTGTGGTGTGGGTGTGGGTGTGGGTGTGGGGTATGGGTATGGGTATGAGAGTGTGGGTGTGGGTGCGGGTGTGGGTGTGGGTGTGGGTGTGGGTGTGGGTGGTGGGTGTGGGTGTGGTGGTGTGGGTGTGGGTGTGTGGTTGGTGGGTGTGGTGTGGGTTTGGTGGTGTGGGTGTGTGGCTGTGGGTGTGGGTGAGGTGGGTCGGGAGTGGTGGGTGTGGGTGTGGTGGGTGTGGGGTGGTGTGTATGGTGGGTGTGGGTGTGGGTGTGGGTGTGGGTGTGGATGTGGTGAGTGTTGTGGGTGTGTGGTGGGTGCCTGGGAGGGTTGTGGGTGGATGTGAGTGTGGGTGTGTGGATGGTGGGTGTGGTGATGGTGTGGTGTGGTTGATGTGGGTGTGGTGGATGTGGGTGTGGTGGATGTGGCGTGGTGGATGTGTGTGTAGGTGGATGTGGGTGTGGTGGGTGTGGTGAGTGTGGCGGGGGGCGGGGGGGGGGGGGGGCGGGGGCGGGGCAGGTGCGGGGGGGCACAGTGGCGGGGCTTAGGCGGGGGCGGTGTCGAGACGTGTCGGGGCGGTGTCGGGACGTGTCGGGCGGTCGGGACGTGTCGGGACGTGTCCGGGGACGTGTCGGGCGTGGCGGGCGCGTCCCAATTCAATCCCGATCAGGTCGGCCCTAAGATCGGTGCCGTGTAGGGGCGGTGTCGGGGTGGTGTCAGGGCAATCTCCCGTCCCGGGATTCGAACCGGGCCGCTCCGCGCCAAAGTCTGGCATCTACCATAAGCTAGATCGGACGCTGATAAGCCGAGGCGTTTGTGTCGATACCATTGCGGCGGCGGCGGCAAAAGTGTCACCGTTTGATACAAGTTTTCAGAGGACACAGTCCAAGAGTACCACAGTCGCCTGTGTTTGCGGCCGGCCGCCGGACTGACCATAGCCGGGCCCGCGGTGGCGGGCGGCGGTTGACGCAACCTCGACCGACTGGCGGCCTGCCGCGACTGACAGGCCGGCCGACTTATATAGCCTAGCCGCCAACTGACGCTGGCCCGCGATCTACTCTCTGATTGGTCGACCACATAAGCAGTTCTAGCTCTCAGCCAGCCAGGGCAGCGCCAGGCGGTGGGGCCGGTGGGGCGGCAGCGGGCCGGGGCAACAGTGATTGCAGCGGCCAGCGTGTTTCAGTGAAGTTGTTAGCATTAAAGACTTCATGTTTGTACATATTATTAACATTTTGGATGGGTATTAGATGATTTGTTGTGCCGCTTTCCAGCCATGGACTTTAATCGCTTAGCTCAGTTTGTTTGTTGACCGTCCGGTGGTTTGCAAAATTGGACGTTGCAAAAAAACTGGTAATGGGTATGTTACAGGCGGATTTTAGAACGGAAATATTGCTTTAGAACGTTAATTTACATTGTACATGTAGTTTTAGAGACCGTACACTAGGCCTACACATTGGCAAAGTTTCATCACTTCACGTCCCTTGGTTCCGAGCACTGATTTGAATCGTGAAAGACTTGATAATTGCCTAAATTGCAGCTATTTTTAGCGATTATCTTTGCACATGCAAACGCGCCGCAGATGGACCGGACAGTGCATATTGTGTGCCGCTTTCTTCCATCTGCACATCTGTGTTTTCGGCTTGTCGGTGCGACATGTGGTTGCCGAAATATCAACTAGGTATGCACCAATGTTTGGTCGAAAATATCGTACACGGGCCGTTTTCCGATAATAGTGTAGTCAATGGAGGATTCGGCCGTTTTTTTTTTGCAACGGGGGGGGCAAACGGGCCACGCACAAACGACCCAACCGACGATGATGGGACCCCAAAGTTTCAGGATAGAGAGCCACCAGTCGATTCCATTGTTTTTTTGTCACGACGCTCCTAGTGCCATAGACCCTGAGTCTTATTAGAGATTATAGAAACAGACAACAGGTGAGCTATAAACGAGGCACCATCCCCCGCGCGACATTTTGTAATGTCTACACTGACCATCATTGTTTAGTCAATGACCGCAGCAACAGCTTCGCCCCCCGCGCGTGCGAGCTCCTCTGCTAATATGAACGGAAACGTTTTTGTGTCGGAAAATATATTATTTGGAAAAGATGTGCTACCCTCTGAGAACTTGAAGTGCTAATGCTTGTCCCATGTATAAGTGTGGTCGGATTGTTTGTGGTAGTGAGTGAGTGAAGTCAGGTGTTTAGTTCTGTGGAGATATGTGAAAGAGACTTTGTCTGAGTGGCGCGTAAAGTGGGGCAGTGTAGCATGAAGTGCAATGTGGTTTCTGTTGTGTCCGCATTGGCAGTGTGGGTGTGGGGATTTTTGTATTTGGACAGGTGTGCATTTATATCTGAATTTCCTAGCCGTAGTTAGAGTGTGTATTATGTTACCACGTTTGGAGCCGGAGGGTAATAATTAGGTGGATACCTTGCTCCAACAAAGCTTGTTGATATCTTTTTTAAGGTTACGTGATGATTGTTGGGACCGTACATGTTGGTGGTAATTTGATCCATTACGAGTAGTGTCGGGTACGAAGATTTTTGAAATCGTGAAGTTCTAATTATACAGAAGCGTCAAAGTGTTCGAATTTCTGAGTGTCCTAACTGTGTCGGTGTGTCGTGCGGTTGTGTGGGGGGGAAAAGTTTGTTTAATATAGTCTGGAACGAACGTACAATCTGATTAGGTGCCAGAAGAGCGTA
>JAXIVJ010007343.1:30000-61281 GCA_036785665.1 Chirona hameri | reverse complement strand
TATGTATGCGATGAAGGCCCGTATGTAACGCGGTATGTATGCACGGAGGCCCGTATGTAACGCGGTATGTATGCACGGAGGTCCGTATGTAGCGCGGTATGTGTGTACGGAGGTCCGTATGTAGCGCGGTATGTATGCACGGAGGCCCGTATGTAGCGCGGTATGTATGCACGGAGGCCCGTATGTAGCGCGGTATGTATGCACGGAGGCCCGTATGTAGCGCGGTATGTATGCACGGAGGCCCGTATGTAGCGCGGTATGTATGCACGGAGGCCTGTATGTAGCGCGGTATGTATGCACGGAGGCCCGTATGTAGCGCGGTATGTATGCACGGAGGCCCGTATGTAGCGCGGTATGTATGTGAGGAAGGCCCGTATGTAGCGTGGTATGTATGCACGGAGGCCCGTATGTAGCGCGGTATGTATGCACGGAGGCCCGTATGTAGCGCGGTATGTGTGTACGGAGGTCCGTATGTAGCGTGGTATGTATGCACGGAGGCCCGTATGTAGCGCGGTATGTATGTGAGGAAGGTCCGTATGTAGCGCGGTATGTATGCACGGAGGTCCGTATGTAGCGCGGTATGTATGCACGGAGGCCCGTATGTAGCGCGGTATGTATGTGAGGAGGCCCGTATGTAGCGCGGTATGTATGCACGGAGGTCCGTATGTAGCGCGGTATGTATGCACGGAGGTCCGTATGTAGCGCGGTATGTATGCACGGAGGTCCGTATGTAGCGCGGTATGTATTCACGGAGGCCCGTATGTAGCGCGGTATGTATCCACGGAGGCCCGTATGTAGCGCGGTATGTATGCACGGAGGCCCGTATGTAGCGCGGTATGTATGCACGGAGGCCCGTATGTAGCGCGGTATGTATGTGAGGAGGTCCGTATGTAGCGCGGTATGTATGCGATGAAGGCCCGTATGTAGCGCGGTATGTATTCACGGAGGCCCGTATGTAGCGCGGTATGTATGCACGGAGGCCCGTATGTAGCGCGGTGTGTATGCACGGAGGCCCGTATGTAGCGCGGTATGTATGCACGGAGGTCCGTATGTAGCGCGGTATGTATGCACGGAGGCCCGTATGTAGCGCGGTATGTATGCGAGGGAGGCCCGTATGTAGCGCGGTATGTATGCACGGAGGCCCGTATGTAGCGCGGTATGTATGCACGGAGGCCCGTATGTAGCGCGGTATGTATGCACGGAGGCCCGTATGTAGCGCGGTATGTATGCACGGAGGCCCGTATGTAGCGCGGTATGTATGCACGGAGGTCCGTATGTAGCGCGGTATGTATGCACGGAGGCCCGTATGTAGCGCGGTATGTATGTGAGGAAGGCCCGTATGTAGCGCGGTATGTATGCACGGAGGCCCGTATGTAGCGTGGTATGTATGCACGGAGGCCCGTATGTAGCGCGGTATGTGTGTACGGAGGCCCGTATGTAGCGCGGTATGTATGCACGGAGGCCCGTATGTAGCGCGGTATGTATTCACGGAGGCCCGTATGTAGCGCGGTATGTATTCACGGAGGCCCGTATGTAGCGCGGTATGTATCCACGGAGGCCCGTATGTAGCGCGGTATGTATGCACGGAGGCCCGTATGTAGCGCGGTATGTATGGACGGAGGCCCGTATGTAGCGCGGTATGTATGTGAGGAAGGCCCGTATGTAGCGCGGTATGTATGGACGGAGGCCCGTATGTAGCGCGGTATGTATGTGAGGAAGGCCCGTATGTAGCGCGGTATGTATTCACGGAGGCCCGTATGTAGCGCGGTATGTATGCACGGAGGCCCGTATGTAGCGCGGTATGTATGCACGGAGGCCCGTATGTAGCGCGGTATGTATTCACGGAGGCCCGTATGTAGCGCGGTATGTATGCACGGAGGCCCGTATGTAGCGCGGTATGTATGTGAGGAAGGCCCGTATGTAGCGCGGTATGTATTCACGGAGGCCCGTATGTAGCGCGGTATGTATGCACGGAGGCCCGTATGTAGCGCGGTATGTATGCACGGAGGCCCGTATGTAGCGCGGTATGTATTCACGGAGGCCCGTATGTAGCGCGGTATGTATGCACGGAGGCCCGTATGTAGCGCGGTATGTATGTGAGGAAGGCCCGTATGTAGCGCGGTATGTATGCACGGAGGCCCGTATGTAGCGCGGTATGTATTCACGGAGGCCCGTATGTAGCGCGGTATGTATGTGAGGAAGGCCCGTATGTAGCGCGGTATGTATGCACGGAGGCCCGTATGTAGCGTGGTATGTATGCACGGAGGCCCGTATGTAGCGCGGTATGTGTGTACGGAGGCCCGTATGTAGCGCGGTATGTATGCACGGAGGCCCGTATGTAGCGCGGTATGTATTCACGGAGGCCCGTATGTAGCGCGGTATGTATGCACGGAGGTCCGTATGTAGCGCGGTATGTATGCACGGAGGCCCGTATGTAGCGCGGTATGTATCCACGGAGGTCCGTATGTAGCGCGGTATGTATGCACGGAGGTCCGTATGTAGCGCGGTATGTATGCACGAAGGTCCGTATGTAGCGCGGTATGTATGTGAGGGCTGTACGTGACTAGGCTTCAGCTCTGTTGGAAATTGTATGTGATTGAAGTTGTGTGGTTTAAAACGGTACTCATCATTGGAAGCTGATACGTGGCCCAAGATGACAAATGCAGGTCACGAAAAACAAATAATGAATGCACGAGTCAATTCACCATTGGAAAGAGAAGACGCGAGAGCGAAACGGTTGTCCGACATACGCAATCCATTGAAATACTGACATAATAATCACATAAACACGTAAAGAACAAATGCCGTCCCGACATGGTGCTTCCCGAAACTTCCTGGACGTTAGGCAGCCTTTGATGAGTTTCTCGGTGCCGGCTGCGCTGACCCTGAACCCCAAGGTAAGCTTCCGTTAGTTGGCGATGCAGTGTGACAATGAAGCCATAATGCGGTGTGTCACGTCATATATCAGGAAACCGGACATCACACTGCCGAGCTGAATGACCACTGAATGACCACTGAATGACCACTGAATCACCACTGCGCAGTGCCCGGGTGTGAACACGTCGGGCAACTGTGTGGTCTGGTTTATCTATAGAGTCATAGACATTCATATTCTGCGAGAAAATCACACTAACGGCTATAATGCCCAATGGCCATTATGGTACATTATGGTACATTATGGTCATTATGGTACATTATGGTACATTATGGTACATTATGGTACATTATGTAAGCAATTTATATTTGCTTAAAATAAATTCATATTACATTGACTGTTGTGAAGCGTACTTCGTAGTCGTTCGTTCGGTTTATCCAAATGAGCTAGGAGGTGGAGCTGCTGGTGCTATGATTTGGATGGTGATGCATCCTAGAAGGCCCTCGATCGAGTACGTGCGAAATCTGCACCTCACCATGGTTCAGCTGGTTCTGGAGCTGGTTCAGCTCTGCGAACCGGAGCACTGAGTCACAGAGCCAACACGCTGACTCACGGTGACAGATCTCACACTGACTCACATGACTCACACTGGCTCACATGACTCACACTGACTCACACTGACTCACATGACTCACACTGACTCACACTGACTCGCTTTCCTCACATGACTCACACTGACTCACACTGACTCGCTTGACTCACATGACTCACACTGACTCACACTGACTCACATGACTCACATGACTCACACTGACTCACACTGACTCGCTTGACTCACATGACCCACACTGACTCACATGACTCACACTGACTCACATGACTCACACTGACTCACATGACTCACACTGACTCATATGACTCACACTGGTTCACATGACTCACACTGACTCACATGACTCACATGACTCACACTGACTCAAATGACTCACACTGACTCACATGACTCACACTGACTCACATGACTCACACTGACTCACATGACTCACACTGACTCACATGACTCACACTGACTCACACTGACTCACACTGACTCACATGACTCACACTGGTTCACATGACTCACACTGACTCACATGACTCACATGACTCACACTGACTCAAATGACTCACACTGACTCACATGACTCACAACACTGACTCACATGACTCACATGACTCACAACACTGACTCACATGACTCACAACACTGACTCACATGACTCACATGACTCACAACACTGACTCACATGACTCACAACACTGACTCACATGACTCACACTGACTCACACTGACTCACACTGACTCACATGACTCACAACACTGACTCACATGACTCACATGACTCACACTGACTCACATGACTCACACTGAGTCACATGACTCACACTGACTCGCATGACTCACACTGACTCGCATGACTCACAATGACATCCCACTGTACCAGAAGCGGTGCCCCATGGCCACGGAAAGATATCGTCGATTTCCCCTGCTATGAAGTGCCTGCTGAGTGTGTAAGGTGGCCGGCTTAGCCAGTCACTGTCCGTGATGGTCAGTTCCGACTAACGACACCGCAGACTGGAAAAGCTTGTCACGGTTTGACGTCGCAAAGGTCACTTCAGACCGGCACGCCAGAGCGGTAAATTTCAACAGATTTAGCTGAGCACGTCTTTTATAGATCAAGTAGGTATGAATATTTTACTTGGATGGCTGTCTTGGATCAGTGCATCCGCTAAGCAGAGCCTGTTGCTTGGATCCTGATCAAATTCGTCCCATCACCCGCCACCGTATATAGTTCCTGGTCATGGTCAACATTTAGAGAATCGAAAGCCTTTCGTGCCACAAAGCCTCAGCGCCGGACGGTCCTCTCCGTCCATTGACCTTATCATCACTGTATCATCCATTGACCTTATCATCACTGCATCGTCCATTGACCTTATCATCACTGTATCGTCCATTGACCTTATCATCACTGTATCGTCCATTGACCTTATCATCACTGTGTCGTCCATTGACCTTATCATCACTGCATCGTCCATTGACCTTATCATCACTGTATCGTCCATTGACCTTATCATCACTGTATCGTCCATTGACCTTATCATCACTGTATCGTCCATTGACCTATCCCTGATCACCGTCCATTGACCTTATCTGGCCCTGATCACTGGCACAGACCGTAGACCATCCCAGGCAAGGGCGAATAGCTGACACGAGTCGGGAAAAGAAAGAAAGAAAGAAAGATAGAATGAAAGAAAGAAAGAAAGATAGAATGAAAGAAAGAAAGAAAGAGGACAAACTGAGCTACGAGAGAGGACAAACTAAGCTACGAGAGAGGGCAAACTGAGCTACGAGAGAGGGCAATCTAAGCTACGAGAGAGCCAGCCCCCCCCCCAGTCGAGGCAAAATCGCGTCACTAGGGGGGGGGGGCACCTATTTGTCATCGGATGTATATAAAAACGAAATCGGTGGAGTAAATAAAGGCAAAGATCTTAAATACACGCAAGTTTAATAACTAGAGCGATAAAATAAGTAAATAAAATTGAGATAATTTTTTTAATGGCAAATATCGCTTCAGTTTCGGCGCAGAAAAGACGATTCTGACCAGTGTCTGGACAATGAACAAGTGCTATTTGGTGGCAATCGGCACAGTGGAAGGATAAGTTTGTTTCCTTTGCCAGGGACCGAGGTTCAAATTCTTCGACGGTCCTCGTCAAAAATTTGACCCGGCCCCCAATACCCCTTGGAACAGGGTGATAGTTCCAATTATTGCTTTGGTTCCAAGATAATTATGCTTGGTCCACAAATTCAACCAAACCAAAGAAGTACTCTCGTATGTCACGACAGGTTGAGGGCCAGAGGTGGCCCTCAGCCGGTTAGAGGGCATTGGGCTTAAATAGGCCTCTAAAAGGTCTTGATAGGATCTTAAGCTGGTCTGAAAGGGTCCACGGTCAGCCTGGGGGTGCCCTCGATCGGTATGAGGGGACAGGCAACCGCCCTAAGAAGGCCCTCGGCCGGTCTGAGAGGGTATTTTATACTCTTTCAGGCGGGTATGAACTATGGACCCTTCCAGGCGGCCGGAGGGATCCATTGGTCGTCTGAGATACCCCAAGCTGATCTGAGTTGATATTTTCCAGATCTGAGAGGGCTTTATGCCCATCAGAGCAGCTCGGTTGATCTGAGAGGGTCATCGGCCGCTCTGAGAAGCCCAGGTCAGATTTGAGAGGGACCTCTCTTAAGTCTGAAGAGGGAGCTACTGCACTCTGAGAAGACCCTCGAACAGTCTGACGGGGCCTTAGGCCGATCTGAGAATACCCTATGCAGGTCTGAGAGGGCACATGACAGGCCTGAGATGGCCCTCGGCCGGTCTGAGAGGGCACCGTGCCGGGCCGAGAGGAGCCTTGTCAGGGCTGATGGAGACTCTTCCAATCGTTTTTTATTCGTTTTTCTTGAGTTTTTATGGGAGCAAATCGTTTGCCTCTCGAACTTCTTGAGAGGGACAGCTGCTCCACTTGCCCCCTCGGCTCTTCCATCACCCCCGGGTTCGACCCACGGCATTTAACTGATTGAGCCTAAGAGAGAGTGTGCCTCAGACCCATAGCTACAAGTATTTCCCCAGCTCTTGGCCCAGTTCCCCGAGCCCGGTAGGGCCTCGAGATTTCCACGCCTTGCTATGGGGGTCTAACGAACACTCCCTCGACAAATGGCGCAGCGCCGCAGTTAAGGTCCCTAGAAGTCATCAAAGGTAAAATTTCGCATCTTGTGGACTCTGCTCCAGCGTCTTTTTATCGCTTCGGGAACTATGATCACAAGAAATAAACATAAAAACAATCGATAACGCTTGGAAAAGTGTCCCCCATTTAAGAACACCCCAATTGTTTAGCTTTAGGAAGTCGCCAAAAGGTTATGCTGGCTATTTGATAAATAACAGTTTTCGTTAATAATTATTTACATAATAAAGATGACAATTATTTTAACATCATCGTGTTCGTCTCATCAAGATGCTTTCAGGCACACCAAGCATGACAGGGTTTGGTCAATCAAAACTTTGATTTCAGGTCAAGGTCATATGATGACCCAGGTGGGTCATGTTGCATATTGCGAAACGCGTCTCGACAAGACAAACAATGTAATTTACTCCACTTAAAACTTTTTCGAAGGTGGGTTTACCTGCCTCTTGATCTGAATCCGTGGCCTAAAATGACCTTGGTCAACAATTTCAGTGAGGTTGCGCTAAGATCAGTGATTAGGCGGAAGCAAGAATTGCGGGGATCCTCCCCACCCCACCGCTTTCTCGTCATTTCCGGAAGAAGAAGAATTTGTTGTTGAGGTCTTCAAACATTCCGCCAGCAGGGTGCGGGCTATGTCAGTTCGAGTACCTACCTCCTTAAAGATCGGTTTCCTTGCACTCAGTTGCATTACTCCAATTATCTCTACGCTGTGTCATGCATACTTTTATAATTAATCATCGCCACTTTATCATCACTCTCATTTTGGTGACGTAACTAGGCATATTCATTAACTAATTCAATTATTGGCAGTTAAATATTCATACAAAATAAATTGTCTTGTACATAAAAACGCGCGTACGTCTACTTAACCTTTACCTTGATAACAAATCCTCTACATCGCGCTTGTTTTATATGATGAGTGACAATAGCAATATTTAGTTCAAATATACAAAGATGAAATACCTACTGAGAAGTAATAACAAAATAATAAATAACATAGAATACCTACTGAGAATAAATGTCCAATAGCATCAGTCATACATTCAGAAAATAAGAAATTGGGGAACTTGAACAGGGCAAATTTGCGCGCCTTCAGCGCGTATTTTAAGGCTTCAAACATTTCGGTGCCCGTTCTTCTCTTCACATCTGCGTTCTTCTCTTCTGCGTGACAGATACAATTAAATGCAACTTCTGTGATTCATCAGACAAGTACAGTGCATGTGTCGTACGTGAAACCCAAAAATACAACAAGATTTGGCAGGTGGATGTGCAAAGCCCATCATCGGAAAAAATGTGTGGGTGGCCTCCCAGTCAAAATCTCTTACAGGCCCTGTCAAGGCCCTGTCAAGGTCAGGTCACAAAAAGCACACAATTTGAAATTGATTAATATTAATAAAAAAGGCATGTTTCTTTACCAGCTTTGTCTCAGAAATACAGCGGTAGCATTTATTTATCTGTCTGTATCTGGCCACTAAAAGCCAAAAAACGTAACGTCAAAAAATGACGTCATGAGCTACTTATACTTAGGGAGCCATAAATCAGTTAAAAATAGCGATATTGCTTTGGAAATTTGGTATGGGTATTATCCATACTAGGTTCTCTAATATATCTTCCAGTTTGAAAAAAAAATCTTTAAAAAAATACTTTTGTTGAAATTCTTCCGAAAAATAAGTTTTTATTTTATTTTAGGGGGTTAAAAACCCAATATTTTGTAAATCTGAGATAACCATTTGGAAGATAATGTTATTTGACTTCTTTTGACCTTATAATGTGCGATTTGCATAAAAACTTTATTTTCTACGATTTTACAAACATTTAACGTTTTTCCACCAAAAATGGCATGACATGACGTCACTAAAACGTCATTATCTCCTAAACTACTTAACCAATTTCAATAAAATTTTGTCAAAAGACGTAGAGTTGATGCGGCATTAGGTACAGATAGTGTCATTTTAATATTTGTGATAGTTTTTACGTTATTGAGAAACTCCGGGATAGGGGGGGTAAAATTTACGCGACGCCGTTCTTGCAAAGGATTTGCCGGCGCCGAAGGCGCCGTAGCGTTCTTGAGAGGCCGCCAGTGCGCCCTTGTGTCTTCCGACAGTGCCGTAGCACTCTTGAAAGGCATCCTGACACCCTCAGAAGACAGCTTGCCGCCCTCACAACGCATTATACAGCCCTCAGAAGTTACATCGCCGCCCTTGGAAGGCATCATGCCGCCCTCGGAAAACATCGTGTCGCCCTCGGAAGACATTTTGCCGCCCTCGGAGTGCATTATGCCGGCCTTGTAAGACGTCTTGTCGCCCTCTGAAGGCATCTTGCCGCCCTCAGAGTACATTATGCCGCCCTCAGAGCACATTGTGCCGCCCTCGGAGCACATTGTGCCGCCCTCAGAGCGCATATGCCGCCCTCGAAAGACATCCTGCCGCCCTCATAGCGTATTATGCCGCTCTTGGAAGGCATCATGCCGCCCTCGGAAGACATCTTGCCGCCCTTGGAAAGCATGTTGCCGCCCTCAGATCGCATTATGCCGCCCTCGGAAGGCATCATACCCTCCTCAGAGTCCAGAGAGCATTATGCCGCCCTCGGAAAGCATCTTGCCGCCTTCGGAAGACATTTTGCCACCCTCAAAGTGCATTATGCCGACCTCGAAAGATATTTTGTGGCCCCTCGGAAGGCATCTTTCGCCCTCAGAGCACATTATGCCGCCCTCAGAGTGCAGTATGGCGCCCTCGGAAGGTATCCTACTGCCCTAAGAGCGCATTATGCTGCTCTTGGAAGGCATCATGCCGCCTTCGGAGACATATTGCCGTCCTCGAAAGGCATCTTGCCGCCCTCAGAGCGCATTATGCCGCCCTCGGAAAGTATCATGTGGCCTTCGGAAAACATTTTGCCGCCCTCGGAAGGCATTTTGTCGCCCTCAAGAGTGCAATATGCCGCCTTCCGAATTCGGAAGACGTCCTGCCACTCTCGGAAGGTATCATACCACCCCCGAATGGTACCTTGCCGGCCCGAAAGCGATGTGGTGTCCCGGCGCACTCCGAATGATGGCACCGTGACGCCTTCAGCTTCCCTCCGTCGGCGATCGGGCACCCGTGACCTTCAAAACCAATACGACGCTTTTGTCCCCCTCCCCCACTCCCGATAGCGCCCTGGATGGCGCCTACGAATAGGCCTGGACCCCATGAAATAACCGTGACACTTTTGTAATATGCCTGGCGAGGCGTTGAAGGTGCTGACGTATTGTACCTTTCACACTCGGGGCGCCTAAAATAGCTTGGATGAATGTCCAATGTCCATGATGTCCACAGCTCCACAGAAACGTCTTCAGCGTCGGTCACCGATTTTTACGCGATTTGGTCCTAAGGACTAACGTCAAAACGAACCTCCTGCTTTAACAAATCAGGTCCATTTTGACCTTACTGGCCTCCTTCAAGATACAATTCAAGGTCAAACGACGGGGAACGCTGTAGCGCCCAAAGTTACCGTCCGATCGCGACAAATTGGTCTTAAACGATTCCTTGTGCCCAGTTCCAAGATGACAAGAATGTTTAGAGTTGTCCCCCGTGACCTTCAAGGTCAAGCCCGTGACCCTTAATGTCAAATTCAGGGTCAAAGAACGGGATGTTTTTCTCCGTCCTTCCCATTTCCAGAATGACAAGCATTCTTAGAGTTCTGCCCCGTGACCTTCAAGTTAGCGCTCAAAGTTGGGCGTTACAGCGTTCCCCGTCCTTTGACCTTGAAGGTCACGGGGAACACATTTACTCTAAGAATACTTGTCATCCTGGAAATGGGCACGGGCACCGTTTGAGACCATTTGTGTTGCAATCGGACGGAAACTTCGGGCGCTACAGCTGAAAACGAAACAGCTGACTGACGCTGAAAACGTTGTATAATCCCCTTGGATTAGCGCGACCCAATAAGAACGACTCAACTGTCGTAATACAAGACTTTGCTCCTTGTTTATCCACGTATGCAACTTAGTTTCCCGATGTTGCGACAATATATTTTTTGCTTCTCCGGGCTACATGTAGCTAGCCCGAAGAATGAAAACAATATGTAAATCTTGTGAATCATGTTAACCTACGTATATCCGCAGTCGGACCTTCGATCATGCCACCAGACTTTTAAAAGGGTCCCGCGCCCCGCTGGGGTATTCAGCCGAACTGGGGTGGGGGCATATTCTGCCACCTCGTTATCTTCCGAACCAATAACCAAAGCGAGACGCGCAAGTAAGCAATCGAAAGCCCTCAATGAGACGCTCACGCACATAAAGCAAACGTGAAATGTTCAAAATAAGGTCACATGTCAGTTCACGGTCAGGTGAAATGTCAAAATCGAGGTATTTGGGTTGATTTGTTATACTTTCAATTTAAAGCCATATATTGCGACTGTTATGGCACAAAGTGCTCTCAGAGCCATAATACATCTTCCGCATAAGGGAAATTGAGATTGTAAGCATAGGTCAAGCCGTCAAGGGCAGGTCAGAAAATATAACTATTGGCAAAAGGTCTAAAAAATTCATGCGACACATGTTTTATGGGTTATTTTACACGTATAATTTGATAGTAGTAGCCAATTTTACACCCTGGCCCCATGCAATGGCCCTTAGGCGAATTTCAGGTCAAGGTCAGGTTGCAAAAGGTCAAAATTTGAAATTGATTAATATAAATACATAAGTCATGTTTTTAGACCAGTTTTGTCTAATCAATACAGTGGTGGTATTCATTTGCCTGTATCTGGTAATTAAAAGCCATAAAATAATGCAATTTCAACAAATTACGTCATGAGTTAATCATACTTGGGAGCCATAAGACAGTCAAAAATAAATATTTTACTTTGAAATTTGGTTTGGGTATCGTTCATACTTGGTTATCCAATACAGATTCCGTTTTTTCTATCTTTGAAAATCTGTATTTTGTTGGATTTTTCCTAACCAAATAAAAAAAATATGGGTCAAAAACTATCAAAAATACAAATCCGAGATACCCATTTGGAAGAAAATTACATTTTCTTTCATTTGAATTTTTGCAATTTGCTTTAAAACTCGATTTTCAACAGTTTTGCAAACATTGATTGTTTTTCCACTAAAAATGGCATGACCTGACGTCACTAAAACGTCATTATCTCCCAAACTACTTCACTAATTTGAATGATATCAGTTGGGCAAACTACGGGGAGGTGATCTAAAAATGGATCGATCAAAAATTAGGTCGTGACGTCATCAAAATGGGCGGAGCATGCCCTTATAAGGAGATCCGCTCTAAGAAATATTGTTTTCCTGACATTGTTTTCCTGCCACCTCGTTATCTTCCGAACCAGTAACCAAAGCGAGACGCGCAAGTAAGCAATCGAAAGCCCTCAATGAGACGCTCACGCAAGTAAAGCAAACGTGAAATGTTCAAAATAATGTCACATGTCAGTTCACGGTCAGGTGAAAAGTCAAAATCGAGGTATTTGGGTTGATTTGCTATACTTTCAATTTAAAGCCTTATATTGCGACTATTATGGCACAAAGTGCTCTCAGAGCCATAATACATCTTCCGCATAAGGGAAATTGAGATTGTAAGCAAAACTTCTTCAAACACCCTATCACCCCTCAAAAATTACCATCACCCCCGGATTTGTTTTCGGTTGAAACTGCACGACTAGAGCCATCATATTTTCTTGTACCTGTATGATCAGATCCCTACTTTGGCAGATATGGCCAAAGTAAGGATTAGCAATCTCAGTTTTGTCACTCACAGCAGCCTCAGTGATTTCAATTTTGATTCGCCACCTGACTTCACGATCTAAAATTGGATTAGCCGGCTGACGACCGATCTAAACATTTATTTCACGCTGTGGTCGTTGCGTCGCGGAATCAATATTTAGATAGTCATTTACAGTGGAATAAGGGCAATTGCCGAATCTGATCACATTTATTATTCCAATGGACAACATGATGGACAACATGTTCTCCAACATTTTTAACCTCCGAGTATGCGTATGTTGCTCCAAATTGGCCTAATGGCATAGGCCTCACAGTTTGATACTGCATGTATGCCCAAATATATATTGGGCATAACAAAATCTAAAAATGGATTGATCTATTTTTGATCGCCTCTGTACTTTGCCCAACTGACATGTTGAGAGAAGACGTAAAATGGATGCAACATAAAGTACGGTACGGAACGTTTTACGTCAATATCTATCATAGTTTCAAGATATTGAGAAAATCCGAAAGGGTAAGATTCTGCCCCCCCCCGGGAGGGGGGGGGGGGCTGGTTATGGAAGAGGCATATTTTACCCGTGTAATTGACATATTGGATTGGCGCCCCTCTGAACCATGCCGCCCCTGTCACCGAGGAAATATGTCGCCCTAGGGCCTGGAGTCCCCTGCCTTAGAAAATCCTGGATCCGCCACTGGCGCGGGTTAATGTTCAAAGCTGTATATCAGCACCCAATCAACAACGTGTTGGTGTTTGTGGGCAGAAAAGTTGCATAGCAACTCAGCAAGGACTTCCGGGTCAGGATAGTTGACCAAAATGTATTTGCTTTAATGAGAGCATGTTTCCAGCGGCTGTTTGTGATGAGCGTATCCCCACAAATGCTTCCCAGTTGCCACTGCTGCTGCGTTCGTGCCGGCTCGGGTTGGAGTTTTGCTCCTGCATGCCGAATATGCGTCACGATGACCGGCTTACCCCAGCCCCCCCCCCCTCCTCCCGGCAGACACACAGCCGGTTTGCTCATCCCCTCGCATCTGCGCACTCCTCCCACCCGTCAGCCAATGAGTGCACACCAGATCGCCCTGCAGAAGGTCATCACGCAGTATAAAAGACGTTCTGGCAGTGGGCGTAACATCCTCCAGACGTGTATTGGTGTTATCTGAACAACTTTCAGAGCAGAAATGAACTTCAAACTTCTGGTAAGAAGTAGTGCTCGATGATTCGAGGCTTTTTGCGAATAAGGCTCATTGCAGGCAAGTGTTTCAATGTGGATTACTATAATGTGGATTAACAGTGGATTACATGTGACAACTAAAATCGTAATTCGTTTTTTTTTAGCTAGAAGGGGAGAATTCGTTCTTCTTAGCTAGAAGGGGAGAATGATCTTATTCTCGCATATAGTTGAGAGGGTGTAGCCCTAGACTCGGTCCCTCGGTCGCGCTCAACCTGTTAGTCAGCCCCCGCTCCAATCAGCCTAAAATGCGAGGCATAAATACTACCAACAAAAGGTAAGATAACGTAACAACATGTGCTGAGGCAACGTTCAAAGTCTAAAGCTCAGTAGTTGCTTGAAATAATGTCGATTGCTGTAAATAGGTTCATTGGTGACTAACTCACGGACTTGGTGAAATGAGTAAATGCCACTGGCGATTTTTTTCTTTTCTGGGACAAAATGATTTCCACTTTTGCGAAACAGCGTTTTGCGAGATCGGCCCGAATCCAATGACGGGTGTTTTATGGTACGATAGTTCTATTGAGCCATACTTCAGCTCCCTGGAATCATATTCTTAAAGACAGCATAAAGAAAGGCTTTCTCGAGACATATTTTGGACAAAGCTTCCCACGAAGGCTGGGAAGCGTCATCGAAGTACAATCCGTTCTGAAGATTTTCAGAGTGGTGTTTTGCACTCATTTAAGTAAAAATATATTTGTTGCATTTTTTGCATTTATTTTGATCTACTAGAACTACAACTGAGTGTTGCCATCAAACTCCCTGGGTATGTATTTAAACTCAAGGGTGGCATGTGATGGCTCATCCAGAAACCACCACGGTTGCGCTCCTAAGTCCTAAGTTCCATCGAACGAACATCGTTCGGCACCGGTCGGTCCTAATTGAGATTTCGACTGCATTTGCGGTAGATTTGGACAAATACGAAACATCATATCTATATACCAATTCGCATTAGATCAAAATTTAAATTCAAATTCGAAGAATTAAATGTGTATATCCCAATCCTAGGAGCTCGGTTACTTTACTCTTCTAAGGTACATCGACTATAGCGATCTTAGTGTTGGTCAACGATAATGCTTGCGCTGAAATGTAATTTGAGAGTGGGTAAGATTTATGTGTTAGGCAAATAAAGATGTTTATTTCTTTGAGACTTACGGTGAGTAAATGTTAATGATCCTAAACGAATATGCTAAAGCTAGACAAACACGTCATAAGATTAGACAGACTTTGATGATGACCGGCCCCAAGCGGTTTAAACTACTGTGTCACGGCATATTATCAAAACAACTTTTTTGTTCGCGTTAATTTGGCATAAATTTGCAACATTTCTAAGGGTAATGGTGCCGTTTTGAGTTTTGTCCACTCCGGTCCAGTCTAAGTGGACAAAATTGGGCCCGAATTGCCCAGTACCAATTTTCTGACGACGTCATGCTCCGAACCTATAGGACCGATTTGGGCGTCGTCTTCACCATTCGATCCGGCGTGGTCCAAAACGGTGCCGTTTTTAGTTTTATCCACTTTGGTCCAATCTAAGTGGAACAAATTGCCTACTTTTGCAACTTTTCAATCGTTTCCTCTGGTCTCTATCTCACTATTTGTGGCCTCTTTCCACCGTTTCTTACCTAATCTTCCCGACGCTTGCCTTGTATCATTGCATATAATCTCCTCTCATCTTCCCTCGCTTTTGCTCACTAGGGTAATGGTAGGTAACTTCGTGAAAAACCTACGTTGGTGAGTTGCAATAGAGCATGTTTCTAAAAACACGTTTCCGCCGGCATCGCCCTTTTCTAGTGGCTTGTAGGAGACAGAAGCAGGATATGTAATTTGTTTGGGAGTTCTGCTATATCTGGTCTTGTAATTGTTCAAAACGTTTGTATGTCTCTCACTTCATAACACTGATCCCCAGCACGGTGTCTCAATTCTGACCCCCTCCCCCCTCCGACCCAGTTGCTGCTGCTGGTCGTCCTCGTGGCGACCGTCTCCGGCTTCGGCTTCCGTCGAGGCTACGGCGGCGGCGGGTACGGCTACAGAGGAGGCAGAGGAGGAGGCCGAGGCTACTACAGAGGCGGGCGAGGCTACGGAGGCGGCCGCAGCTACGGAGGCGGCCGCAGCTACTACGGACGAGGCTACCGGGGCTGAGGCTCCAGCTCGTGACACTGACCCCCCTGAGACCGTGACCCGGTGTCGCCCCGCCGTCCCCGACTGCCGCCCGTCTGACCAACTCCGAACCTCGCCTGTGTAGCTCGTAATAAATCTGATCAGCCACGGATATCAGAGCGGAGTGTCCGTCCGGCCGTCCGAGGAGACGAGAGGAACAACGGCGCGTCGCTGCCGGCGCTGCAGCGTGGCGGAGCGGCGACGGAACAGACTGTATAGAGAGGATAACTGACAGCTCAGAGTGAAACCGAGGACACAGTAGAGCTGGCAGTTGATGGTGGCTAGTTGCAGTTGATATGATTGGGAGAAGCTGATTGGGATTGGGATGACTGGATCACCGAGAACGGCGTCAGTCGGGAACGGAATGAGAGTTGATACATGCAGACTGTGATGAGACACCCCAGTACCTTCACACGTGTCGATCCCAAGAGCGATGGCGTCGATCCCCGGATCAATCGCAGCGTTACCGACCGAAACTACCCGTAGTCCGTAGTCGATCCCCGGGTGAATCGCAACGTTACCGACCGAAACTACACGTAGTCCGTAGTCGATCCCCGGGTGAATCGCAACGTTACCGACCGAAATTACCCGTTCGTAGTCAATCCCCGGGCGAATCGCAGCGTTACCGACCGAAACTACCCGTTGTCCGTAGTCGATCCCCGGGCGAATCGCAGCGTTACCGACCAAAACTACCCGTAGTCCGTAGTTGATCCCCGGGCGAATCGCAGCGTTACCGACCGAAATTACCCGTAGTCCGTAGTCGATCCCGGGTGAATCGCAGCGTTACCGACCGAAATTACCCGTAGTCCGTAGTCGATCCCCGGGTGAATCGCAGCGTTACCGACCGAAACTACACGTAGTCCGTAGTCGATCCCCGGGTGAATCGCAGCGTTACCGACCGAAACTACCCGTAGTCCGTAGTCGATCCCCGGGTGAATCGTAGCCTTACCGACCGATGCTACCCATGTTGTGCTGCCGTCCGAGTACGACCAACACATCGCCGGTCCCGCAGCAGACAACACTCCAGCCAGCGCTGTCTGCTGTAATCTACCCAGCGTGGTCAGATCTGCCCGCTGTTTACCCAGCGTGGTCAGAGCTGCCCGCTGTTTACCCAGCGTGGTCAGAGCTGCCCGCCGTTTACCCAGCGTGGTCAGATCTGCCCGCTGTTTACCCGGCGTGGTCAGATCTGCCCGCTGTTTACCCGGCGTGGTCAGATCTGCCCGCTTTTTTACCCGGTGTGGCCAGAGCTGCCCGCTGTTTACCCGGCGTGGTCAGATCTGCCCGCGGTTTACCTAGCGTGGCCAGAGCTGCCTGCTGTTTACCCCGCTGTTTACCCAGCATGGCCAGAGCTGCCCGCTGTTTACCTAGCGTGGCCAGAGCTGCCCGCTGTTTACCTAGCGTGGCCAGAGCTGCCCGCTGTTTACCCGGCGTGGCCAGATCTGCCCGCTGTTTACCCAGCATGGCCAGAGCTGCCCGCTGTTTACCCAGCATGGCCAGAGCTGCCCGCTGTTTACCCGGCGTGGTCAGAGCTGCCCGCTGTTTACCTAGCGTGGCCAGATCTGCCCGCTGTTTACCTAGCGTGGCCAGATCTGCCCGCTGTTTACCTAGCGTGGCCAGAGCTGCCCGCTGTTTACCCGGCGTGGTCAGAGCTGCCCGCTGTTTACCTAGCGTAGCCAGATCTGCCCGCTGTTTACCCAGCATGGCCAGATCTTCCCGCTGTTTACCCGGCGTGGTCAGATCTGCCCGCTGTTTACCCGGCGTGGTCAGATCTGCCCGCTGTTTACCCCGGTGTTTACCCATGCGGGGTGCACGTCTCGGCTGCGTTACATGCTGCAGCGGTCTGGGGCGACGGCGGGGGCGGATAAGCCGCCCTGATAATGTTCAGCTCCGCCCGCCGGGTACACACAATACCCTGATCACAGGCACGCAAGCCGGAACGGGATTACTCACAACGGGTTTATCTGGCAACACAGGCTCCACGAAGTGCAGCAGCACACTTGCAAAACAAGCCGCCGTTGTTCTGTTAGCTGTACGTCTAACCTGCAACAGCTGCTGCGTGTATAATTAATGTCAATGGTGGACGTACAAACTAGGTATAATGGCATGCAGGTAATTAAAATGGCATGTATTTGCTTACATACCTACCTGCAGAATTACGCCAGAAAGTTCCCCTTGTACCACCACTGTTCATCGTGAGGCCAGATGATTGATTTCGTCGAGTGAACTGTCCAATGCACATATATATCCATGTTTCAGAGTTACTGCTTGCCCCCCCCCCCTGCACCCCACCCCATCGGCCCCTCCTGACCGACCTCGCTGCCGACATGTGAGACACGTGCAGTAATGGCACAATGGAACCGCACAAACAACTCGACAATACAGCTTTGTCAGCGAACCTATTGGTGTAAGTTGAATCTGAATATAGGGGAGGCCGGGGCTAAATGCATCACGGGTTGAATGCATCAGAGCTTATAACTCAACAACTACCCATGCGATGGAAATGTCAGTGGGTCTACAAGAAACGCGCATGCGCAAACTCTTTGCAACGGCAAACCGAGTGCTGTAATAGCTTCCTGATCTGGCCGACGCCGAAAGAGTTATTTTTGAGGAAACACATAATATTTACCAATAAATACAAAATCTAGTGGACTCTTTGCAACTTAAGGTGTGGTGAAATGGGCTTAATCTTATCCTATCATATACTTCTGGCGTTAACACGACAGGAGATCTTGTCTGAACTGCTTAAACTTCCACCATTTTATGCGCTCAAAACCAATCAAAGTGGGCATGGGCCAAGTTGAATTATTTTTGAAGGGGCATGTTGCAACGTTAGGTTATACATATGACATAAATAAGGAGCATTAATTAATAGCGTGGAATATCTAGTAAAACAAATAATATGATGCTTAAATATAATATACTAGGGAATATAATTGATATATAATATAGTAACTAATACAAACTGTTTTCAATATCAGTACGTATTTGCCATTCATTTTATACGTTCCAGCAGGTAGATGCAACCTGCCCCGGTAGCGGGTTAAATGCATCAATTGCAGAGCTGTTTCAAATTGTCGCTGTACCTATTTACATGCAGACATGTGTCTGATTGCAGTGGAATCGAATCCGATTCCGGAATCAATTCCGTTCTTACGGGAATCGGAATCTGATTCGATTACATTGGCATCTGGGTGGAATCGGAATAGAATCAGGTGGAGTCAATCATTTTTATAATACGATGGAATCGGAATCAGAATCAATGGCAATTTCAAGTGATTCCGTGTTATTTTCGTAGAAAAACATTCTGACCATGAATTTAAGCTTTTCTGAAGGCAATTTGTTTATTTGAGCATGCATACATAAAACAAAGCTAGGCGATGATTTATTGACTAATGAGGGTCAATAAACATGGTCAGTAATACGACTTATTTAGGTGGAGACAAACAATGAGGTTCGCTCATAGAACATTTATGTTTTTTTGTACCATACATTCCATAATATTATCATATCTTTCAAGACAGTGATTTATTTGTGTATCAAATTGGAAAATAGCAGCTTGCAATATGTCCAATTGTCCATGCATCATGATCATAGCCAGGTATGTCTAAATATCATACTGTTTTGAACCTTTTTCTGAACTGTCACGATTTTGCGGCACAGGCTATTTTTGTCAACAAATTCATGTTTAAAAAAAAGTTATATAACAAAATAGCCATATTAAATATACCTGTATAATATATTTAATATTTATTACTCTTCATGTCATTCATGTTATTTGTACAAAATATAGATAGGATCGGACATCTTTGATGCAGAGTGGAATCAATGGAATCGGATTCGGAATCAAGCTTTTTGGGTGCCCTGGAATCGGAATCAGAATCGATTCCCCTAGTACAATATCTATTGGAATCGGAATCGGAATCAGACCTATCTGGCTTGGCATGGAATCGGAATCAATTCCGCTGAAGTGGAATCAAGCACAAGTCTGTTTACATGGGTAGCGAATCCTATAGGGCAGCTCCGACGGCGGCTGGGGCAACTCAAAGTTGCCCCGGTGGGGCCGGGGCAACTTTTTGGGAGACCTTTTTTGTTTTTGTTTTCCTCTTGACTCAAGGCCTCGGATAACTTATAACATGTTAAACGGGGGCGAATGCCCCCTCAGTGACCGCTGGCTGCCCACCAGTGACCAAATTCCCCCCCCCCCCCCAGTGGGATCAAAGTTCACAGATACAAATACAAATGTACGGTCTGTAAAATTGATAAACGCGTCACTGAAGTATGCTTTCAACTTAAAACCAGTAAAATACCGTTTGCTGCTACCTAGTGTGGCTTTGGAGATCCTGGGGACCAATATCCGCCCCTCGTCGCGTCAATTCGATATTGGCTTGGATTTCAATTTAGATTTGGGGTGGCTTGACTTCGCCACCCTCCCCAACGGTGCTCTCCGCCCCTCAATGTTTTCTGGCCACTGACGGATCCAAGGGGTGGGGCAGAAGGGCCAAGCAAGTTTTATTAAATCACCCAATCATCCATAAAGAAGCCAAATCCGATGACTGTTTTTAACTGTTTGCGATTTTGTTATATTTCACCCCCAAACCAATTTTTTTTTGCCTTTCTGGATCATCTCTTGCTTCTGGCCTCAGATCAGGCAACTGACACATACAGGTTTCATCCGCGGTGATCCGTGGAAAACCAAGCTTCTGATTAATTCGTTGGTTCTTGGAACATAAACTTCCTAATACCACCTTCATCACATCACACGACGAAACTGGGGGAATATCGGCGAAGCTATGTTTATCTCTTTCGTGAAGTTAGTAGGTGTTTGTCTTCAATTTCGATCTGACTGCATTGATTATGGAAGCAAAGGTGCCATTGATATACTTTTGGTGTGGCCCTCAGCCCCCCCCCCCAAAGGTGCCATCGGTCCCCACAGCTATCATCAGTCTCCACCATAGGCAGCGGAACGGAGGGGGGGGGGGGGGGGGGGGGGCACCAGGGCACTGTGCCTCCCTTGAATTTTCGAGGGGGCGGGGCACCCATATAAAAGTGCCCCCCTTAAATTTTGTATGGATAAAATCATTATGATAGAGAGTGACGTAACACTTACAATACGTTATGCTACATCAATTCTACGTCTTCGAAGAAAAAATCAATGAAATTGATGCAGTACTTTGGGAGATAATCACGTTTTAATTATGTCATATCATGCAATTTTTTGGTGGAAAAACGACTCGTGTTTGAAAAACCGTAGAAAATCGAAGTTTGATGAAAATTGCAAATAAAAACGTCAGGAAAAAGAAAATTACATTCTCGTAAAATGGTTATCTCGGATTTGTGAAATTTTGTTTTTTTACCCCCCAAAAATAAAAATAAACTTTTATTTCGGGAAATTTCCACAAAATCAAAATATTGAAGATATAAAAAACAGAATATACATTAGAAACTGTGGCTGTGATACGACCGCAAACCTTTTTGGACCTGAGATGACTGGAGGTCAAGAATTTTCCACAATATGGGTAATTGATGCCCAAACACCTGTGCAAAAAACGACGGCACGCAGCCCCGCCGTTTTCGGCTATCCTTGACTTGACAAACCTTAAGGGGGAGGGCGCGTCTAAACGCCCCCCCCCCCCCTGCACGGCGCGGGATAAGTCAGTACAAAATAAAGATATTGCTTTGAAACTTGGTTTGGATATCTTCCATATTTGTTTCTCTAATGTATATTCCTTTTTTAATATCTTCAACATTTTGTTTTTGTGGAAAATTTCCAGAAAGAAAAGTCTTTGATTTTTTTTGGGTAAAATAAAACAAAATAAAAAATCCGAGATACCAATTTTACGAGAACGTAATTTTCTTTCGCCTGACGTTTCTATTTGCAATTTTAATCAAACCTCGATTTTCTAAGGTTTTTCAAACATGCATCGTTTTTCCACCAAAAAATTGCAAGACATGACATCATTAAAACGTGATTATCTCCCAAAGTGCTACATTAATTTCATTGATTTTTGTTCTCGAAGACGTATAATTGATGTTGCATAAGTACTGTAAGTTTTACGTCACTATCCATCATAACTATTTTAGAAATACAGAGTTTAAGGGAGAGGGGGGATGGGGGGGGGGGGGGGCACGGTGCCTTGGTGCCCCCCCCGTTCCGCCGCCATTGGTGGGGACCGATGATAGCTGTGGGGACCGATGGCACCTTTGGGGGGGGGGGGGCTGAGGGCCACACCAAAAGTATATCAATGGCACCTTTGCTTCCATAATCAATGCAGTCAGATCGAAATTGAAGACAAACACCTACAAACTTCACGAAAGAGATAAACATAGCTTCGCCGATATTCCCCCCAGTTTCGTCATGTGATGTGATGAAGGTGGTATTAGGAAGTTTATGTTCCAAGAACCAACGAATGAAGACATAAAGACATAAAGACATAAAAGAAAAGTGCAACAAAGAGCCTCTTGGGCACATCCGAGGTTGCACCCCCACCCCCACCCCCCCCCCCCCCCCTCCACCAGTCTCGCCCCTTCAAATCACCTTACTCTACCTGCATAAAAGAAGGCTAATCCCACGAGTATTTATGAACTAATCCCTTCTCTGTAAAAGTATTTATCTAATCTAATTTTGAAGGAAGCAAGTGTCACTGCATCAGCGACATCCCCTGGTAAGCATATTCCAATGTCCTACAACCCTTCTACTGAAAAATGACTGTCGTAGCCTAGTCCTACTTTGTTTCATAATGAGTTTATGCTGATGACCTCTACCTCGATTTACCCTATTGAACTCAAACATACCCTTTAAATATCCAGAATGCTGACTATTTACAAATTTGAAGACTTCAATTAGATCTCCTCTTAGCCTTCTATATCTAAGTGAAAACATACCCAATTTCTTTAATCTATCTTCATAAGGTAAACTACCAAGACAATTAACCATTTTTGTTGCCCTTTTTTGAACTCTTTCTAACAACCAGCAATCTTTCTCATATGTTGGAGACCAGGCTTGTACACAATACTCCAAATGTGGTCTAACGTATGCACAATACAGTTTTGTTATTACCTTTTCACTCTTGTAGGAAACATTTCTGTTAATGGCCCCTAGCATTCTAAGTGCCTTTTTCCTAGCTTCTACAACCTGGTCTGACGCTGATAGTCTATTATTTACCACGACACCTAAATCTCTTCCCTTTTCAATCTGCTCCATTTTCTGCCCACCCATTTCATACCTATGTTTACTGCTAACCCGTCCAGCGTGCATAATCTTACATTTACTCAAATTGAATTTCATCTGCCATGCTTCAGACCACTCAACTAGCTTGTCCAGATCTGATTGAAAAACATCCTGATCATGTTTTCCTCTAATAATCCTGACAACTTTTAGATCGTCTGCAAATTTCAAGACTTTGCTGTCTATACTGTTCTCAATTGCATTCACAAATATTTTAAAAAGCAATGGGCCCAGGACTGAGCCCTGTGGAACCCCACTGAGAACCTCCTTCCATTGTGATTGACACCCATTCAATATAATCCTTTGCTGGCGTCCTGAAAGCCACGTTTCTATCCAATCCAGAATCTTGCCCTGATCCATGAATTTTAAGTTGCAACCCCAGTCTTGTATGGGGGACTTTGTCAAATGCTTTACTGAAATCAAGAAAAGCTACATCTAGCTGTTTACCCTGATCAAAGCTATCTGTTGCAACATCCAAAAACTCCAGAAGATTAGTTAAACAAGAACGGCCCTTCCTAAAGCCATGCTGTGTATCCTTGATGAGTTCATTTTGCTCCAAGAATTCAACAATCTTATCTTTGATGATTGATTCAAGCACCTTGCAGACTAATGAGGTCAGACTAACTGGTCTATAGTTTTCCTCTTTACTTCTATCTCTCTTTTTATGAATAGGAACAACATTTGCTCTTTTCCAATCAAGTGGAATTTTGCTATCTGCGAGTGATTTATAAAATATTATGGCTAATAGAACCGACAACTCCCTTTCAGATTCTCTTAAAAGTCTAGCATGGATTTCATCAGGTCCTTCTGCCTTGTTAGGCCTTACTTTCTTTAGATATTATAGAACAAGTTCACTACTTATGCCACCTAGCTCTCCTATAGTCTCCTCTGTCTCTGGCTCAGGCTGAAGTGCTGCAATACTACTCTGGTCCTCGATAGTAAAGACAGATTGAAACTGATCATTAAGCACTTCAACCATTTCACTGTCCTTGCTAACTAACACATCATCTACCTTAAATGGACCTATAATTTTGGAAACTGTACTGAACTTATAAAAACTGAAGAACTTCTTACTATCTGCATTACAATGTCTAGCTAAATCAAGTTCCTTTGCCCTTTTAGCTGCTCTGACCTTTTTCTTAACTGAATTTCTTGCATTCTGGTAGGCCTTCTGATTTATATCTAGTGAAGATCCCTTCAAAATGCCAAATGCACTTCTTTTAGCTTGTATAGCACTCCTTACTTCTGGGGTAAGCCAAACTGGTTTGCCCTTGGTTCTGTTACGTTTGTGCCTGAGGGGTATATGCCGATTCTGAATTTGGCTTAATCTAGCTTTGAATCAGAAGCTTGGTTCTCCACGGATCACCGCGGATGAAACCTGTATGTGTCAGTTGCCTGATCTGAGGCCAAAAGCAAGAGATGATCCAGAACGGCAAAAAAAAGTTGGTTTGGGGTGAAATATAACAAAATCGCAACAGTTAAAAACAGTCATCGGATTGGCTTCTTTATGGATGATTGAGTGATTTAATAAAACTTGCTTGGCCCTTCTGCCCCACCCCTTGGATCCGCCAGTGGCCAGAAAACATTGAGGGGCGGAGAGCCCGTTGGGGAGGGGGCAAAGTCAAGCCACCCCAAATCTAAATTGAAATCCACGCCAATATCGAATTGACGCGACGAGGGGCGGGTATTGGTCCCCAAGATCTCCAAAGCTACTCTAGGTAGCTGCAAACGGTATTTTACTGTTTTAAGGTGAAAGTATGCTTCAGTGACGCGTTTATCTATTTTACAGATCGTACATTTGTTTTTTAATCTGCGAACTTTGCTCCCACTGGGGGGGGGGGGGGGGGGGGGGGCGGGGATTTGTCAGTGGTGGGCAGCCAGCGGTCACTGAGGGGGCATTCGCCCCCAGTTAACATGTTATCCGAGGCCTTGAGTCAAGAGGAAAACAAAAACAAAAAAAAGGTCTCCCAAAAAGTTGCCCGGCCCCGCCGGGGCAACTTTGAGTTGCCCCGACCGCGGCGGGCTGCCCTATATGATTATCCACCCATGTAAACCGACTTGTGCTTGATTCCACTTCAGCGGAATCGATTCCGATTCCATGCCAAGCCAGATAGGTCTGATTCCGATTCCGATTCCAATATATATTTTACTAGAGGAATCGATTCCGATTCCGATTCCATGACACCTAAAAAGCTAGATTCCGAATCCGATTCCATTGATTCCACTCTGCATCAAAGATGTCCGATCCTATCTATATTTTGTACACATAACATGAGTGACATGAAGAGTAATATTAAATATATTATACAGGTATATTTAATATGGCTATTTTGTTATATAACTTTTAAAAAACAACATGAATTTGTTGAAAAAAATAGCCTGTGCTGCAAAATCGTGACAGATGATAAAAGGTTCAAAGCAGTATGATATTTAGACATACCTGGCTATGATCATGATGCATGGACAATTGGACATATTGCAAGCTGCTATTTTCCAATTTGATACACAAATAAATCACTGTCTTGAAAGATATGATAATATTATGGAGTGTATGGTACAAAAGCATAGCAGTTCCATGAGCGAACATCATTGTTTGTCTCCACCTAAATAAGTCGTATTACTGACCATGTTTATTGACCCTCATTAGTAAACAAATAATCGCCTAGCTTCGCTTTATGTATGCATGCTCAAATAAAGAAATTGCCTTCAGAAAGCTTACATTCATGGTCAGAGTGTTTTTTTAACGAATATAACACGGAATCCCTTGAATTTGCCATTGATTCCGATTCCGATTCCATAATTATTCTAAAAATGATTGACTCCACCTGATTCGATTCCGATTCCACCCAGACGCCAATGTAATCGAATCCGATTCGATTCCCGCAAGCAGGGGGCGCAAGCAGTAATTCTGAAACATGGATCTATGTGCATTGGACAGTTCACTCGACGAAATCAATTATCTGGCCTCACGATAAACAGTGGTGGTACAAGGGGAACTTTCTGGCGTAATTTTGCAGGTAGGCATGTAAGCAAAATACATGCATTTTAATTACCTGCATGCCATTATACCTAGTTTGTACGTCCACCATTGCCATTAATTATACACGCAGCAGCTGTTGCAGGTTAGACGTACAGCAAACAGAACAACGGCGGCTTGTTTTGCAAGTGTGCTGCTGCACTTCGTGGAGCCTGTGTTGCCAGATAAACCCGTTGTGAGTAATCCCGTTCCGGCTTGCGTGCCTGTGATCAGGGTATTGTGTGTACCCGGCGTGCGGAGCTGAACATTATCAGGGCGGCTTATCCGCCCCCGCCGTCGCCCCAGACCGCTGCAGCATGTAACGCAGCCGAGACGTGCACCCCGCTGGGTAAACACCGGGGGTAAACAGCGGGCAGATCTGACCACGCCGGGTAAACAGCGGGCAGATCTGACCACGCCGGGTAAACAGCGGGAAGATCTGGCCATGCTGGGTAAACAGCGGGCAGATCTGGCTACGCTAGGTAAACAGCGGGTAGCTCTGGCCACGCTAGGTAAACAGCGGGCAGATCTGACCACGCTAGGTAAACAGCGGGCAGATCTGGTCACACCGGGGTAAACAGCGGGCAGCTCTGGCCACGCTAGGTAAACAGCGGGCAGATCTGGTCACACCGGGGTAAACAGCGGGCAGATCTGACCACGCTAGGTAAACAGCGGGCAGATCTGACCACGCCGGGTAAACAGCGGGCAGATCTGACCACGCCGGGTAAACAGCAGGCAGCTCTGGCCATGCTAGGTAAACAGCGGGCAGATCTGGTCACACCGGGGTAAACAGCGGACAGATCTGACCACGCTAGGTAAACAGCGGGCAGCTCTGACCACGCCGGGTAAACAGCGGGCAGATCTGACCACGCCGGGTAAACAGCGGGCAGCTCTGGCCATGCTAGGTAAACAGCGGGCAGATCTGGTCACACCGGGGTAAACAGCGGGCAGATCTGACCACGCTAGGTAAACAGCGGGCAGCTCTGACCACGCCGGGTAAACAGCGGGCGGCTCTAGACACACCGGGTAAACAGCGGGCAGCTCTGGCCACGCCGGGTAAACACCGGGGTAAACACCGGGGTAAACAGCGGGCAGCTCTGACCACGCCGGGTAAACAGCGGGCAGCTCTGGTCACGCCGGGTAAACAGCGGCAGCTCTGGCCACGCCGGGTAAACACCGGAGTAAACACCGGGGTAAACAGCGGGCAGCTCTGACCACGCCGGGTAAACAGCGGGCAGCTCTGGCCACGCCGGGTAAACAGCGGCAGCTCTGGCCACGCCGGGTAAACACCGGGGTAAACACCGGGGTAAACACCGGAGTAAACAGCGGGCACCTCTGACCACGCCGGGTAAACAGCGGGCAGCTCTGACCACGCCGAGTAAACAGCGGGCAGATCTGGCCACGCCGGGCAAACAGCGGGAAGATCTGGTCACACCGGGGTAAACAGCGGGCAGATCTGGTCACACCGGGGTAAACAGCGGGCAGATCTGGCCACGCCGGGTAAACAGCGAGCAGATCTGACCACGCTGGGTAAACAGCGGGCAGATCTGACCACGCCGGGGTAAACAGCGGGCAGATCTGGCCAACGCCGGGTAAACAGCGGGCAGATCTGACCACGCCGGGTAAACAGTGGGCAGATCTGACCACGCTGGGTAAACAGCGGGCAGCTCTGACCACGCCGGGTAAACAGCGGGCAGCTCTGGCCACACCGGGTAAACAGGGGACAGCTCTGACCACGCTGGGTAAACAGCGGGCAGCTCTGGCCACGCCGGGTAAACAGCGGGCAGCTCTGGCCACGCCGGGTAAACAGCGGGGAGATCTGACCACGCCGGGTAAACAGCGGGCAGATCTGGCCACACCGGGTAAAAAAGCGGGCAGATCTGACCACGCCGGGTAAACAGCGGGCAGATCTGACCACGCTGGGTAAACAGCGGGCAGATCTGACCACGCTGGGTAGATTACAGCAGACAGCGCTGGCTGGAGTGTTGTCTGCTGCGGGACCGGCGATGTGTTGGTCGTACTCGGACGGCAGCACAACATGGGTAGCATCGGTCGGTAACGCTGCGATTCACCCGGGGATCGACTACGGACTACGGGTAGTTTCGGTCGGTAACGCTGCGATTCACCCGGGGATCGACTACGGACTACGGGTAGTTTCGGTCGGTAACGCTGCGATTCACCCGGGGATCGACTACGGACTACGGGTAATTTCGGTCGGTAACGCTGCGATTCGCCCGGGGATCGACTGCGGACTACGGGTAATTTCGGTCGGTAACGCTGCGATTCACCCGGGGATCGACTACGGACTACGTGTAGTTTCGGTCGGTAACGCTGCGATTCGCCCGGGGATCGACTACGGACTACGTGTAGTTTCGGTCGGTAACGTTGCGATTCACCCGGGGATCGACTACGGACTACGGGTAGTTTCGGTCGGTAACGCTGCGATTGATCCGGGGATCGACGCCATCGCTCTTGGGATCGACACGTGTGAAGGTACTGGGGTGTCTCATCACAGTCTGCATGTATCAACTCTCATTCCGTTCCCGACTGACGCCGTTCTCGGTGATCCAGTCATCCCAATCCCAATCAGCTTCTCCCAATCATATCAACTGCAACTAGCCACCATCAACTGCCAGCTCTACTGTGTCCTCGGTTTCACTCTGAGCTGTCAGTTATCCTCTCTATACAGTCTGTTCCGTCGCCGCTCCGCCACGCTGCAGCGCCGGCAGCGACGCGCCGTTGTTCCTCTCGTCTCCTCGGACGGCCGGACGGACACTCCGCTCTGATATCCGTGGCTGATCAGATGTATTACGAGCTACACAGGCGAGGTTCGGAGTTGGTCAGACGGGCGGCAGTCGGGGACGGCGGGGCGACACCGGGTCACGGTCTCAGGGGGGTCAGTGTCACGAGCTGGAGCCTCAGCCCCGGTAGCCTCGTCCGTAGTAGCTGCGGCCGCCTCCGTAGCTGCGGCCGCCTCCGTAGCCTCGCCCGCCTCTGTAGTAGCCTCGGCCTCCTCCTCTGCCTCCTCTGTAGCCGTACCCGCCGCCGCCGTAGCCTCGACGGAAGCCGAAGCCGGAGACGGTCGCCACGAGGACGACCAGCAGCAGCAACTGGGTCGGAGGGGGGAGGGGGTCAGAATTGAGACACCGTGCTGGGGATCAGTGTTATGAAGTGAGAGACATACAAACGTTTTGAACAATTACAAGACCAGATATAGCAGAACTCCCAAACAAATTACATATCCTGCTTCTGTCTCCTACAAGCCACTAGAAAAGGGCGATGCCGGCGGAAACGTGTTTTTAGAAACATGCTCTATTGCAACTCACCAACGTAGGGTTTTCACAAGTTAAAGCGAGGGAAGATGAGAGGAGATTATATGCAATGATACAAGGCAAGAGTCGGGAAGATTAGATAAGAAACGGTGGAAAGAGGCCACAAATGATGAGATAGAGACCAGAGGAAACGATTGAAAAGTTGCAAAAGTAGGCAATTTGTTCCACTTAGATTGGACCAAAGTAGATAAAATTAATCACGGCACCATTTTGGACCACACCGGATCAAATAGTAAAACCCCGCCTAAATCAGTCCCATAGGTTCGGAGCATGACGTCGTCGGCATCGATTTTGGGCGGTTTTGGTCCAATGTGGTCCACTTAGATTGAACCAAAGTGGATACAACTAAAAACGGCACCGTTTTGGACCACGCTGGATCGAATGGTGAAGACGTCGCCCAAATCGGTCCTATAGGTTCGGAGCGTGACGTCGTCAGCAAATTGGAACTGGGCAATTCGGGTCCAATTTTGTCCACTTAGACTGGACCGAAGTGGACAAAACTCAACACGGCACCATTACCCTTAGAAATGTTGCAAAATTAGCCAAAATTAACGTGAACAAAAAAGTTGTTTTAATAATGTGCCCTGACTCCGTAGTTTAAACCGCTTGGGGCGAGTCATCATCTAAGTCTGTCTAATCTTATGACGTGTTTGTCTGGCTTTAGCATATTCGTTTAGAATCATTAACATTTGACATTTACCTGTAAGTCTCAAAGAAATAAACATCTTTATTTGCCTAACACATAAATCTTACCCACTCTCAAATGACATTTCAGCGCAAGCATTATCGTTGACCAACACTAAGATCGCTATAGTCGATGTACCTTAGAAGAGTAAAGTAACTGAGCTCCTAGGATTGGGATATACACATTTTATCCTTCGAATTTGAATTTGAATTTTGATCGAATGCGAATTAGTATATAGATATGATCTTTCGTAGTTGTCAAAATGTACCGCAAATGCAGTCGAAATATCAATTAAGACCGACCGGTGCCGAACGATGTTCGTTCGATGGGACTTAGAACTTAGGAGCACAACCGTGGTGTTTCCTGGATGGGTTCTCACATGCTCTTCAGAACGGATTGTACTTCGATGACACTTACCAACCTTCGTGTGAAGCTTTGTCCAAAATATGTCTGGAGAAAACCTTTCTTTATGATGTCTTTAAGAATATGATTCCAGGGAGCTGAAGTATGGCTCAATATAACTATCGTACCATAAAACAACCGTCATTGGATTCGGGCCGATTTCGCAAAACGCTGTTTCGCAAAAGTGGAAATAATTTTGTCACAGCAAATTTTTTTCGCCGTTGGCATTTACTAATTTCACCAAGTCCGTGAGTTAGTCACCAATTAACTTATTTACAGCAATCAACATTATTTCAAGCAACTACTGAGCTTTAGACTTGGAACGTTGCCTCAGCACATGTTGTTACGTTATCTTACCTTTTGTTGGTAGTATTTATGCCTCGCATTTTAGGCTGATTGGAGCGGGGGCTGACTAACAGGTTGAGCGCGACCGAGGGACTGAGTCTAGGGCTACACCCTCTCAACTATATGCGAGAATAAGATCATCCTCCCCTTCTAGCTAAAAAAGTACGAATGACGATTTTAGTTGTCTATATAATACTGCATGAGGCTGCTGTAAATACATTTTCAAGACCGAGGTGCTTTTTGATTTTTGAACGAGGCCGAAGCCCGAGGTAAAAAATTCAAGAAAGCACAGAGGTCTTGGATATGTATGCTGGCCGAGTGCGGTATGATTTTTACCATATGCCGCGTACGTCATTCAATGCTTTTTCATATGTTTTTCCATCATGACTAAGTCCTTACCAGAGAGGGAAATGCCAAATTTTGATTTAGGCTTTGACTTCGATGAAATTGAAAAAGTATTGGAAGCGACGTAGACAAAGCTTTCAAAATACCAGTCAGGTTTGTATCATACACACACACTGTTTTCACGCGCTCTGG
>JAXIVJ010007343.1:0-25000 GCA_036785665.1 Chirona hameri | reverse complement strand
TTGCTCAGGACCTGTCTATACTCTCTTCTTCTATAGGGACCTCAATAACTTTACATTGTCTCTAATCTTGCAGCAGCTACAGAGTAGCTTATCAAAGTTTCTGCAACTTTATTGTTTCAGGTATGATCAATATTTCACTAGAGGATAAATATAAATATTGCTTCAACGAGCGATACTGCATTAGTGTTGCTGGAGAACCATTTTCCAACTTACGATTTGGTCGGTTAACCATGGTCTATTTTTACCACCCCTGGGGCAATGCGATCGGGGCATTGCCTGGGGTCATTACCACCCCTGGGGCAATGCGATCGGGGCATTGCCTGGGGTCATTACCACCCCTGGGGCAATGCGATCGGGGCATTGCCTTGGGGTCAAAATCGTACGATAATTCCGTATTTTGGCCCCAGCCGGCCAGGCCACCGCTGACTGGCCGTTGCGGTGACCTCAGACTGTGACAAGCCGCCACTGGGCGGCGTGCCGGCCGGCTCTCAGTGCTGTGCGGCACAGTATCCTGCTATGCGGCACAGTATCCACGGCCTTCCGGCACCAGCTGAGGGCGGAGACCCGCTCCTTCAAAATTGCAATTTGGTTTTACCCCCCTGGAGGGTTTATTTTGCCCCCTCAGCATCGGCAGCCATTAATGGATTTTGGGCCGGTGTATCGCGCACGTGACCTGCGAATATCAAGTCTGTGTCACCAACCGTGTGACCTGAGGAGGCGAAAAAGACAAAGATGTTGGTGCCAACGTGTTGGCACTTGGCACGTGCTACGTGCCATCGATTGACCCACAAATAGTACCGTGATCTGTATGACGTTTTGCCGCATCGAACGGTGTCACCCGCGTCAAAAACGGGCCATCTGTTTGGGCTCCACGTGCCAATATGCTCCGTTGGACAGACACACACACACACACACACTTACACACGCACACACACACACACACACACACACACACACACACACACACACACACACACACACACACACACACACACACACACAACACACACACGCACACACACACACACACACACACACACACACACACACACACACACACACACAACACACACACACACACACACACACACACACACACACACACACACACACACACACACACACACACACACACACACACACACACACACACACACACACACACACACACACACACACACACTCACAAACAAGCTCCTCCCACTTCCGAGCAACGGCCCGGTGGAAATTTTCGAACTCTGAAAAACATGTAAACATGTTTCTCATCTTTCTACGATTTCAAATTATGCTGCATCAAATTATGCATCAAATTATGCTGCATCTGCTGACATTTTTTTTTTATTGGTGAAGCAGTTTTGGAGATAACGACATTTTAGTGACGTCATGTCATGCCATTTTTGGTGGGAAAACGTTAAATGTTTGTAAAATCGTAGACAGGAAATAACATTCTATTTGAAATGATGGTCTCATATATTTTTTTTCTTGTACACAATTTTGGGTTTTTGACCCCCAAAATTTCAAAAAACTTTTTTTTTGGAAGAATTTCCACAAAAGTACCTTTTTAAAGAAATGAAAAACGGAAGATATATTAGAGAACCATGTATGGACGATACCCAAACCAAATTTCATAGCAATATCCCTGTTTTTCACCGATGTATGGCTCTCTAAGTCTAAGTGACTCTGCAGTCATTTTTTTAACTTACGTTTTTTGGCTTTTAGTGACCAGATACAGACAGATAAATACATGCCACCGCTGTATTTATGAGACAAAGCTGGTCTAGAAACATTAATTTTTTATTCATATTAATCAATTTCAAATTTTGCCCTTTTTGTGATCCGTCCTTGACCTGAGGGCCATTATATGGGGCAGGGGCGGATCCAGGATTTTTTTTCAAGGGGGGGGGGGGGGGGGGGGGGCGGCAGGGTATAGGGGCGCATTTTTTTCCGGGGAACAGGGGCGCATTTTTTTTCGGGGAAATTGGGGCGCCATTTCTTCAAACATGCACCCTATGTATAACCATTTTTTTCTTCTCTCTCGCTCTCTCGCTCTCGCTCGCTCTTGCTCGCTCTCGCTCTCTCTCTCTCGCTCTCTCTCTCTCTCTCTCTCTCTCTCTCTCTCTCTCTCTCTCTCTCTCTCTCTCTCTCTCTCATCTCTCTCTCTCTCTCTCTCTCTCGCTCTCGCTCTCGCTCTCGCTCTCGCTCTCGCTCTCGCTCTCGCTCTCGCTCTCGCTCTCGCTCTCGCTCTATGAAGATTACCGTTCATGGTTTATTTACTCTTTTTGGCACAATCTAGTGCGATAACTCGTCACAACACACGAGGCTTTGACACGAGGCAAATCGCCGGATGTCGCTCAAATCGCCGGATGACTCTACCTTCTTACAGGACTTCAGCAAACATTGCAGCAAACATTGGAAGGTGCGGCGCCGCGCTTCGGCGGGTATTCTCGCCGCTAGAAAAGACTGAACTGCGCCAGATTTGCAAAATCTGTCAGGGCGAAAAAAAGAGGCAAAAAGAGGCAAAAAGAGGCGCACCATGTCTAAAAAATAGCATAACAAAATATACCTAACCTAACCCGGGTGCCTGGTGCGCCTCTTCTGGCGCCTTTTTCCAGGACGCTGTACGACAGCGCTTCCAATTAGAGGTTTTATGTCAAATCTGAAGACTTTCGACGTCAGATTCTAGAGTTAATCTAGATGTTTTATGAAGATTTTCGGAGGATTATAGAGTTTTTCAGAAAAATTAGAGGTTCTTAGAGGTTTTGGGAATGTCCATGGGTTTCTGATCATGCATCGCCGCTTCGCGTATATAGGCTCCGTCGGCGCTCCGCGTAGAGGCGCCCTCGGGGGGGGGGGGGGGGGGCGGCCGGGGGGCGGCCGCCCCCCGCCGCCCCCCCTGTATCCGCCCTGGGGAGGGGCGGCCGCCCCCCGCCCGCCCCCCCCTGTATCCGCCCCTGATATGGGGTCAGGTTGTGAAAATGGCTGCTACTATCGAATGATACGTGTAACATAGCCCATACAACATGTGTTGCATGACCTTCGTAGACCTGTGACCTTTTGTGATCTGACCTTGACCTTGACCTTTGCGTACAATTTCACCTTTGCTTATGCGGGAGATGCATTATACATTGTAGAGCACTTTGTGAGATAATAGTCACAATCTAAGCTTTTGGGTCAAAAGTATGGCCCAAAAATCCAAATACCTCAATGTTGACATTTGGCCTGACGTGACCTGACATGTGACCTTATTTTAATAATTTAGGGTATGCGGTAGTTTCTTCTCATTGAGAGCTTTTGATGGCCGTCTTGTGCGTCTCGCTGCGGTCATTGGTTCGGAAGATACGAGGGGGGGGGGGGGGGGTAAATGCACCGCACCACCGCGCGTTCGGCTGGAGACCCCAGCGCCGCGCGGGTTCACCTTTAACATGGGGTTTTAAACTGAGATAGCAGATTTGTAGAGCAGATAAAAAAACGGGCTGTGGTGAAATAATTGTCTCGCTACGCTAAGCAATTTCGACACAGGACTAGTGGGTCCCTTTTAGAAGAAGTTTCATTTTCCCCAAACTTGTTCGTGTTCTCACAACGGTTGTTTGCGTTACATGCAGCCTGCGTATATATGCCTTAAGTCCGTCGTTATTGTGTCCAATAGTTTCCATATCCAAGCTACCATATCCCGTGCAGCGCTGGGGTCTCCAGCCGAATGCGCGGCGCTGGGGGGGGGGGGGGGTAAATTTTACCCCCCCTCGTATCTTCCTAACCAATGACCACAGCGAGACGCACAAGGCGGCGATCGAAAGCTCTTATGGAGACTAATATGTTACAGACCCGAAATTCTTAAAATAAGGCCACGTGTCAGGTCAGATCAGGTCAAAGGGTCAAACTTAAGGTATTTTAGCGTTTGGGCCATACTTTCCATCCAAAGCCTTAGATAGCGACCATTATCGCACAAGGTGCTCTCAAAGGTATCATGCATCTCCCGTATAAGCGAAAGTGAAATTATAAGCAAAGGTCAAGGTCAATGTCAGGTCACAAAAACAATTCTACGAAAGCCATACGGACCCATGTTGTATCGGTTATTTTACACGTATAATTAGATAGTAGCGACCATTTCCACAACTTGACCCCATATAATGGCCCTTAGGTCGTCAGGTCACAACAAGGTCAAAAGTTGAAATTGATTAATCGAAATAAAAAAAGGCATGTGTTCAGACCAGATTTGTCTCAGAAATACAGCGGTAGCATTTATTTGTCTGTATCTGGTCATTAAAAACCAAAAAACGTATTTCAGAAAAAGACGTCATGAGTTATTTATACTTGGAGGAGCCATAAGTCGGTGAAAAATGAAGGATATTGCTTTGCAATTTGGCTTATATATCGCCCCTTACCTGGATCTCTTATATATAATCTTATATTTTAAATATCTTAAACAAACACTTTTGTGTGTTTTTCCCAATTTTGTTTTTTTTTTTGTGTCCAAAATCCAAAGTTTTGAAAATCCAAGATCTCTATTTGAAATAAAAGGTTATGGGGGGTAAAATTACCCCCCCCCAAGCGCCGCACGAGATATGCATGACGTCATAATTGTCATGAACGTTTTTTTGGCAATGGAGGAGAAAATATAAGCATGCCATTTTTCGACGGATATCCATCCATCGTACAAACAAATGCCATATTTTGTTTTTCAGCTCAAAATACCCGTATAGAAAATGTCAAGACAACTTTCAAGGTGACCTATTCCCTTTAAAGGGAATAGTTCACCCAACGTTAGTTCCCAACACGATTTGATTATATTTTTTCAATCCAATTTATTTTTTATATTGTCAAAAAACGGCATTAATATCGCGCCGATTCAGGACATAATGCCGTAAATTTGTATTGTTTATCAAAACTATGTGCATACTCTCTGAGGCAGAGTCCTGACGTCACGCGAATGTAATAAATGGTTCAGCCAATCAGATTAGAAAGTAGTCGAATAAGGATAACTCGCATGAGAGATGTGCTAATCGGCGGCCTGCGGTTCGCTTGCTAGCACCAGCAGCAAGCTGATGGCTGATGGTATAGCCTCTGCCCGGGCTAGATCCAGCACCACAATCTTTCGTCAGCACCGCATTCCGTCGCAAAAAAATCAAATATATTCGGCTGGAGAGTCTTTTCCAGTCAAGAAAACTTGCAGATATGGGTTTTCAACACGGCTACATTACTGCTATCTCAGTTTAAAACTAATGTGAAGGTGAACTAGTTTACTTTAAAGGAACTGTCCCACCTTTTGAATTATTTGTATTGAACACCATTCGTGCAACCAAAGTACCTAGTACCTACCCAATTATTGACAACAAAAGACGACTGAGGAGACGACTCACTGAGTCGTCTACCTCAGTCCGTCTTTTGTCACTCAGTCGGCACGACTGAGTTGTTGTTCTCGGACTTAGGTATTCGTCCTGTTGTAGATCCGAGGTAGGATCCATATTCAGCACTTAGATGAATATATGAACATTGCGATAGTATACCATTTCCGTGGGTAGGTATACCTATATCAGCGCGGATCCAGGATTTCGAGCAGGAAGGGGGCGGGGGGGGGGGGGGGGGGGCACCACATAGTGGTCGCCGTCAGCGAAATGTTGTTGACCGGGGGGGGGGGGGGGGGGGGGGGGGGGGGCGTCACGGACATGATGTTGTTAACCGGGGGGGGGGGGGGGGGGAGTTGGAGCATGATCGAAACCGAAAAGTTGCGCCCTACGGGCGCGAGGTCGCGCGATCTGAGCGCGACACGAGGCTCAGGGAGGGGGAGGGCTAGCGCCCCTCTTGGGTTCGCGGCTGTATATGACAAGAATCCTGCGCGAAATATTCGCCACTTTCCAGTCATATTTGTCATTGAGCACACATTCTTGACATTGTTGTGCATTGAATGAACTGATGAATGAGAAAATTCCCTCTCCGTAGCTCAGTTTCTCTCTCTCATGGCTTTGTTTCTCCTCTCTCGTAGCCCCAATTTGTCTTCTCTCGAAACTCAGTTTGTCCTCTCTCGTTGCTCAGTTTGTCTCCTATCGTAGCTTAGTTTGTCCTCTCTCGTAGCCCAGTTTTTCCTCTCTCGTAGCTCAGCTTGTCCTCTCTCGCAGCTTCAGTTTGTCCTCTCTCGTAGCTCAGTTTGTTTTATCTCATAGCGCAGATTGTCCTCTCTCGTAACTCAGTTTTTCCTCTCTCGTATCCCAGTTTGTCCTCTCCTTGTAGCTCGAGTTCTTATCTCTCGTAGCCTCAGTTGTCCTCTCTCGTAGCTCAGTTTGTCCTCCTCTTGTTGCTCAGTTTGTCCGTCTCGCAGCTCAGTTTTCCTCTCTCGTAGCTTAGTTTATCCTCTCTCGTAGCTCAGCTTGTCCTCTCTCGTAGCTCAGTTTGTCCTCTCCGTAGCTCAGCTTATCCTCAGCCGTAGCTCAGTTTTGTCCTTTCCGTAGCTCATTTTTCCTCTTTCGTAGCTCAGTTTTTCCTCTCTCTTAGCTCAGTTTGTTCCCTCTCGTAGCTCAGTTTGTCCTCTCTCGTAGCTCAGTTTGTCCTCTTTATTCAGCTATTCGCCCTTGCCTGGGATGGTCTGCGGTCTGCACCAGTGATCAGGGCCAGATAAGGTCAATGGACGTACAGTGATGATAAGTCAATGGACGATACAGTGATGATAAGGTCAATGGACGATACAGTGATAAGGTCAATGGACGATACAGTGATGATAAGGTCAAAGGCGATACAGTGATGATAATGTCAATGGACGATACAGTGATGATAGCTAGCTCAATGGACGATACAGTGATGATAAGGTCAATGGACGGGGAGGACCGTGCCGATGCTGACGCTTTGTGGCATGAAAGGCTTTCGATTCTCTAAATGTTGCCAATGACCAGTATAGACCGGTTCATTTTTACACAAATTTTGAATTTTCTTGGTGGCATACTTTTCCCGTTATTTAGACTACGCTGAGGTCTAATACGAATAAAAACATTCGTTATGGCATACTGTTTTCCTGGTATTTACACTATGGTTGATTCTAGTGATATAATTTTTGTTTAAATCAAAGGATTTTTAGGAGTCGCCAAAAACGTTAAACATTTCAGCTTTTCTTTAAATACCCCAAAATCGCCCATTTCGTAACCGTGGTTTCACGACACGAATATAATATGTTCGACATGGCACATTTCTTCCTAGTTGCGAGCAGGGCGCGAAGCGAGCTCGCTCGTCTTTCCGTGGTATATGGAAAAATCTGAATATGGGCGGCCCGACCCGACCCGGCCCGACCCGGCCGCCCGACCCGACCCGGCCCGACCCGGCCCGTAGCGACGCTTTTGACAAGCTAATATATCTGTAACCACACGTCCGATTGACAAGCGGACTATCTATGCTGAGCAGCCCCATCCAATCTACCCTGTTTGAGATCGGTGCTGACTCATGTGGGTGACTACCACTGCGCGTGCCGCGTGCCGCGTGAGGGGTGTTGGAAGGGATTTTCTCTCGCAATAACTCCGCAACGGCTGAGCCGATTGTGTTCAAAATTTGGTGTGTGGTTAGGGACCCCGCAGCCGCCACTTTCCCACAAGTTATTGGCAGGGTGTCTCTGCACGTGCGCACGTGCACACCCCTATTCTATATCGAAGGAATGGCTGAGCGATTGTGTTCAAATTTGGTGTGTGGTTAGGGAACTCTCAGCCGCCACTTTCCCACAAGTCAGGGGTGGTGCCTCTGCACGTGCGCACTTGCACACCCCTATTATATATATATCAGGAACGGCTGGGCCGATTGTGTTCAAGTTGTGTGCGTGGTTAGGGACTTCTCAGCCGCCACTTTGCCCATAAGTCAGGGGTGGGGTGCTTCTGCACGTGCGCACGTGCGCACCCTTTTTGTATCTCAGAAACTACATGCCCGATGTAGTTGAAATTCACCATACATTTCCTTCGCGTTCGCTCGTTCATCGCCAGCTACGGCGCCTTACTGGTTAATAGGATTGTGCTTATTCCAAATATAGCAATACGTTTTTAATAAAACAATATTTAGGGGTGGAAAACCGACAAATATTTTATACTTTTTTATAACCATCCCAATATCACTTATTTTGTCCCGGCGATATTAAATGCCTGCACTGTTTTGGTTCTTCCGAAATGTAAATTAGATATATTTAAACGGATACAACATATCTTAACGTATTTCCCTTGTATTTAATAAGTTGCAAGGTTAATTTATCTTGTATAGGTATGTTTAGTTCTTTGAGACTCCATCACTATGCACGACGCCCTTACCGACACAAGTGGCTATCTAAAAGTTTGTCGCATCAAGAAAAGGAAATTGTAACTTATGAGTAAAACACCAGTCATCGTGGCATTGCATGTTTCAACACATAGCCTCATTGACAAAAAAAAATGGCTCCCAAAATGACAAAAAGTTTTGCTCCCTTACAGGCCCATTGCTAGGGTTGACTTGTTGACCGTCGGCACCTGCTTGCGATGGTACTAGACCCACCTTCAGTAAGAATATCGCTGAAAGAGCCAGCACCAGTGTATAAGTCCAGCTACCAAAAATACTTGTTCAGCTCGGCTAGTGCTGTTATATGGAGAAGGCCAATGCGCAGCTCTTCGTCCGCCACCTCATAGGTAGTGTATGGAGTACTCAGAGGTGTAGCTTCTCCAGAAACGTATGGAGGGGGGGGGGGGGGGGGGGGCTGAGCTGGAAAATTCGCTTGAAGTACCATCAAAATTCACAAAAATACAGATTTCTCCCAGGATTTGACCCACTTCCATCGTCCAAGTTGGGTAGGGGTGGGGGGGGGGGGGGGGGGGGGGGGGGGGGGGGGCTCAACTGAATAGGATCCTCACCCCTGGAGTACTGGAGTATTGGGCTTAACTTATGAAAGAAGGCGATTTCGGTGACAGGGGAAGAAGGCCATGCTGGAGTGCATAGAACAGTGTGATATACTGCGATATAATGCGCAGCTTTCCTTGAGATTCGCTCTTAAGCTGCCCGAAAAAAGAAGAAGAGCTTCAGGCAGTGAAGGATGTGGAAAATGAAGGTACGTATATCACATACCTTCATTTTCTAGGTATTTTACTGCCTAATGCTCAGAAGGTAGTACTACTGTACAAATGTAGAAAGTAAGCGCTATACGTATCTTTTTACAGAAGTCCTTTTTTATCCTCTCCGTAACCGGTCCTCCGTCCTCTGTCACGCCCACGTCAACCCGGGTCTGGTCGTCGCTGGCCACAGGGCATGTGGTGGACCTCGAGTCGCAACCCGGGAGTGGTGACGCCGTCATGGCTTGGGCCCTCCTTGCAGCTTCGCCCTGCGGGGATTTCTATTGTTCATTGTCCATTTTCCATTATCAAGCCCCCCCCCCCCTTCCCACTTGGACGAGGTAAGTGGGTCAAATCGGGGTGAAATATGTATTTTTGTGTTGTGTGTGAATTTGGCACTTTAAGCGATTTTTCCCAACTCAACCCCCCCAAAAAAACTTTCTGGAGAAGATACACCACTGAGTACTCAATACACTACCTATGAGGTGGACCATCGCAAGTAGGTTGCCAAGGTCAAGAAGTCAACCCCCAATGCGGGCTTGTAAGCGTATGTGTGACGTGTGCATCACTTCAATTCGAAGTCATTTTGGGAGGAAACTTTTGTCTAGAGGCCATGGTGTTGAAACATGCAATGCCACGATGACTGATGTTTTTGGCTCACCAGTAAAACGCCTTTTGGGGCGATGACCGAGCGGGCGCGCACTGTAAAGCTAAAACAGGTTTGAAATATGAAACGGTACGGGAGCACACGTGGTAGTAACGCATACTCCTTTTAGTCCCCCATAACAATTGCCAGGCCTCCATGCATGCCAACATAAAAAATAAGTTTGATTAAATTGTACATGATCTCCTTTCTCGAATCCGCCAAAAGGGAGTATGTCCTGAGCGGTTGCATGCTTCAGCGTATACAAAACGAATGCTTAGGCAAATCAAGCCATTTTTTATCAATAATTATTTTTATTCATTTCGTCGTCTGCGGGTGCCACGCGCTGTGGTACCTTCCTATCAGAATGCACGATAACACACTCAACATTGCTTTGATGATCCTATCAATGGTCAACAGACCCTATCTCAATCGGAGCAGTGATTGCAAAGATATTAGCTTCCGAAAAGCGTCTGTATGGCTGGGTCGGGCCGGGCCGGGCGCGGGTCAAACGTAAATTTGTCAAGTAAGTTTACGAGAAACCTCACGGCGCTTCGCGCCCGCTTGGTAATAAGTTAAAATTTCCCTTGTCTTGATGCGACAAACTCTTTAGAAAGCCACTTGTGTCGGTAAGGGTTATGCGTCGTGCATAGTGATGGAGTCCCAAAGAACTAAACATACATATACAAGATAAAATAGCTATGCAACTGATTAAATACAAGGAAAGATACTTGAAGATTATGTTGTATCCGTTTAAATATATATAATTTAAATTTCCGGAAGAACCAAAACAGTGCAGGCATGTAATTTCGTCGGGACAAAATAAGTGATATTGGGAAGGAAGTGTCAAATATTTGGCGATTTTATCCACCCCTAAATATTTTTTGTTTATTAAAAATGTATTGCTATATTTTGAATGAGTACAATCCTATTAACTAGGGAAGAAGTGTGCCATGTCGAAAATATTGCATTTGTGTCATGAAACCGCGGTTAAAATGGACGATTTGGGGGTATTTAAAGACAAAGCTGAAATGTTTAACGTTTTTTGCGACCCCTGAATATCTTCCGATTTAATTTTTTTTATCACAAAATGGAATCACCATAGTCTAAATAACAGGAAAACAGCATGCCACAATACATTTCTGAATTCATTTCGTAACAACGCGAGAACAAGACTGTCGATTTTAGGGCATTTATAGCAAAACATGGAATTTTCGGTGATTTTTCGCGACCGCCTAAATATATTTTTATTTACAATTGTTGATACCATTGGACTCCGCGTAGTCGAAATAACGGGAAAAAGTGTGCCACCAAGAAAATTTAACATTCGTGTAAAAATGAACAGCCCTAATGAACAGAGCCTTGTCCACGACCTCCTGCTGACGGGCTGCCCACGGCTGCCCAAAAACGGCAGCACACCACCAACCTACGTCATCGCCGGCGATTACTACTTGAACATAAATGCTGTCGATTCAAGATACATATCTGGCGTACTTGCTACGATAAATTTGCTCCTACAGAAAGCCTGGCTTATGGTACCTAATACCAACATAAACAGTAAACTAAAATTATCGGCAGACTTACTCCATATCCATCTTCGCTTCTTCAAGCTTTTCGCTTGGAGATCGTTGGTTGTTTATCGACGCTTTCACGTTTGGAAATTACCGCGTGCGCCAATTTGTGTTATCTGCTGCCCGGATGACGCGATTTTCCGGTCAGCAGCGACAGCAGGAAGCAGCAGAGGTATGACGTCATATACCGTACCCTCCCCACATCCCATTCCCCACTGGTCCACGCTGATTGGTCGATACGTTTTGACAGCAGTAGGCAGCAGCAGTCAGCCCGTCAGCAGGCGTCGTGAACAAGGCCTCAGGAAACTATATACGGTGATGGGACGATTTTGATCAGGATCCAAGCAACAGGCTCTGCTTAGCGGATGCACTGATCCAAGCCAGCCATCCAAGTAAAATATTCATACCTACTTGATCTATAAAAGACGTGCTCAGCTAAAATCTGTTGAAATATAACGCTCTGGCGTGCCGGTCTGAAGTGACCTTTGTGACGTCAAACGGTGACAAGCGTTTCCAGCCTGCTGTGTCGCTAGTCGGAACTGACCATCACGGACAGTGACTGGCTACGCCGGCCACCTTACACACTCAGCAGGCACTTCATATCAGGGGAAATCGACGATATCTTTCCGTGGCCATGGGGCACCGCTTCTGGTACAGTGGGATGTCACTGTGAGTCATGCGAGTCAGTGTGAGTCAGTGTGAGTCATGTGAGTCAGTGTGAGTCATGTGAGTCAGTGTAAGTCATGTGAATCAGCTTGATTCATGTGAGTCAGTGTGAGTCATGTGAGTCATGCGAGTCACTGTGAGTCAGTGTGAGACAGTGTGAGTCATGTGAGTCAGTGTGGGTCATGTGAGCAGTGATAGTCATGTGAGTCAGTGTGAGTCATGTGAGTCATGTGAGTCATGGTGTCAGTGTGAGTCATGTGAATCAGCTTGATTCATGTGAATCAGCTGATTCATGTGAGTCAGTGTGAGTCATGTGAGTCATGCGAGTCACTGTGAGTCAGTGTGAGACAGTGTGAGTCATGTGAGTCAGTGTGGGTCATGTGAGCCAGTGTGAGTCATGTGGGTCAGTGTGAGTCATGTGAGTCAGTGTGGGTAATGTAAGTCATGTTAGTCATGTTAGTCATGTGAGTCACTGTGAGTCAGTGTGAGACAGTTGTGAGTCATGTGAGTCATGTGAGTCATGTGAGTCAGTGTGCGTCATTGTGAGATGGTGTGAGTCAGTGTGAGTCAGTGTGAGTCATGTGAGCCAGTGCGAGTCATGTGAGTCAGTGTGAGTCATGTGAGTCAGTGTGAGTCATGTGAGTCATGTGAGTCATGTGAGTCAGTGTGAGTCATGTGAGTCAGTGTGAGTCAGTGTGAGTCATGTGAGTCAGTGTGAGTCAGTGTGAGTCATGTGAGTCAGTGTGAGTCAGTGTTAGTCATGTGAGTCAGTGTGAGTCAGTGTGAGTCATGTGAGTCAGTGTGAGTCATGTGAGTCAGTGTGAGTCATGTGAGTCAGTGTGAGTCATGTGAGTCATGTGAGTCAGTGTGAGTCAGTGTGAGTCATGTGAGTCAGTGTGAGTCAGTGTGAGTCATGTGAGTCAGTGTGAGTCAGTGTGAGTCATGTGAGTCAGTGTGAGTCAGTGTGAGTCATGTGAGTCAGTGTGAGTCAGTGTTAGTCATGTGAGTCAGTGTGAGTCAGTGTGAGTCAGTGTGAGTCATGTGAGTCATGTGAGTCATGTGAGTCATGTGAGTCAGTGTGAGTCATGTGAGTCAGTGTGAGTCATGTGAGTCAGTGTGAGTCAGTGTGAGTCATGTGAGTCAGTGTGAGTCATGTGAGTCAGTGTGAGTCATGTGAGTCAGTGTGAGTCATGTGAGTCAGTGTGAGTCATATGAGTCAGCGTGAGTCATGTGAGTCAGTGTGAGTCATGTGAGTCAGTGTGAGTCATGTGAGTCAGTGTGAGTCAGTGTGAGTCATGTGAGTCAGTGTGAGTCATGTGAGTCAGTGTGAGTCATATGAGTCAGGGTGAGTCATGTGAGTCAGTGTGAGTCATGTGAGTCAGTGTGAGTCATGTGAGTCAGTGTGAGTCAGTGTGAGTCATGTGAGTCAGTGTGAGTCAGTGTGAGTCATGAGAGTCAGTGTGAGTCAGTGTGAGTCATGTGAGTCAGTGTGAGTCAGTGTGAGTCATGTGAGTCAGTGTGAGTCAGGTGAGTCAGTGTGAGTCATGTGAGTCAGTGTGAGTCAGTGTGAGTCATGTGAGTCAGTGTGAGTCAGTGTGAGTCATGTGAGTCAGTGTGAGTCATATGAGTCAGTGTGAGTCAGGTGAGTCATGTGAGTCAGTGTGAGTCAGGTGAGTCAGTGTGAGTCAGGTGAGTCAGTGTGAGTCATGTGAGTCAGTGTGAGTCATTTGAGTCAGTGTGAGTCAGTGTGAGTCAGTGTGAGTCATGTGAGTCAGTGTGAGTCATGTGAGTCAGTGTGAGTCATATGAGTCAGCGTGAGTCATATGAGTCAGCGTGAGTCAGGTGAGTCATGTGAGCCAGTGTGAGTCATGTGAGTCAGTGTGAGATCTGTCACCGTGAGTCAGCGTGTTGGCTCTGTGACACAGTGCTCCGGTTCGCAGAGCTGAACCAGCTCCAGAACCAGCTGAACCATGGTGAGGTGCAGATTTCGCACGTACTCGATCGAGGGCCTTCTAGGATGCATCACCATCCAAATCATAGCAGCAGCAGCTCCACCTAGCTCATTTGGCCAAACCGTACGAACGACTACGAAGTACGCTTCACAACAGTCAATGTAATATGAATTTATTTTAAGCAAATATAAATTGCTTACATAATGTACCATAATGTACCATAATGTACCATAATGTACCATAATGTACCATAATATACCATAATGTACCATAATGTACCATAATGTACCATAATGTACCATAATGTACCATAATGACCATAATGTACCATAATGTACCATAATGTACCATAATGTACCATAATGTACCATAATGTACCATAATGTACCATGGGCATTATAGCCGTTAGTGTGATTTTCTCGCAGAATATGAATGTCTATGACTCTATAGATAAACCAGACCACACAGTTGCCCGACGTGTTCACACCCGGGCACTGCGCAGTGGTGATTCAGTGGTCATTCAGTGGTCATTCAGTGGTCATTCAGTGGTCATTCAGCTCGGCAGTGTGATGTCCGGTTTCCTGATATATGACGTGACACACCGCATTATGGCTTCATTGTCACACAGCATCGCCAACTAACGGAAGCTTACCTTGGGGTTCAGGGTCAGCGCAGCCGGCACCGAGAAACTCATCAAAGCAGGCACTCGTCTAACATGTTAACGGCGGGGGCAAAACCACCGCAGTCACGGTTCCTGCCCCCCCCCCAGTCGAGGCAAAAAAAACGGCCACGGGGGGGGGGGGGGGAGTTTAAACAGGTGATTAATGTTGGCGAGATGCACATTTTGACTGTTCTGTGCAAGTTATAGGCCAGATATGTAGGATCCTATTCAGTTGAGGTGGCTTCAACCCCCACCCCTCCAACTTGGACGAGGAAGTGGGTCCAATCCGTTTTTTTTTTGTGTGTGGATTTTCATGGTACTTTAAACTATTTTTCCCAGCTCCCCCCAACAAAAACGTTCTTGGAGAAACTCAACACCCCTGTTATAGGCCATACGACCAGATGCACATATATATATATATATATATATATATAATATAGATATTATATATATAGATACACATACAGTTATTGTAACTGATTCATGCCATATGGTGTATAATGCAATTAATAATTCAAACGATGTTTTATATTATAGGTATTAGCAAAGCTTTCGATGACAAGTTTCATGATCACTGCGAGCTTCTGAAAATAAAAGAAAACACACAGTAGCGGAAACCGACGCAGGTCAAATAGGCCTATTTTTCAATAAAAGCATGCGCATTTTGCTATGACACAATCACCGCTAGTTTTGCGAATTGATTCCATCTTTGAAAGTAGCACAGCTTGAAGGGAGTGTGCCTCCTGTTTTGGAATGTCAAAAATATTTGTCATACGGTAAGCAGCTATTGGTTTGATTGTTGAATACATGAAATTCACATCTGGAGACCCTTTAGTTGAATTTTCACTTATATTGTTTTTTGCTTATTATTTCTTTCGATATCTATAAAACGATCGCCACTATAGTGATGCTATGTAAAACGGCGCACATAAGACAGTCAAATTACGGTCACATCATAGAGGGACAAGTTTTACATAGCATGTTCTTGCTACTGTGAACTTTATTATGTGCAAGTTTTGTAGCTCTAAATTGTTTTGTAGCTCTAAATCTTCGTCGATCTGCGGAAGAGGGGGGGGGGGGGGGGGCAGTTGCCCCCCCCCCCAAACAAAAAAATCAGCCGAGGGGCGCTTTGTGTTTGGCAGGGGCTGCGGATTCCAAGGGAAAACCAAGGCCAAGGGAAGCCAAGGGGCCTCTGGCCGCCTGAGGGGCGCTCTGGCTGCCTGAGGGGGCGCTCTGGTCGCCTGAGGGGGCACTCTGGCCGCCTGAGGGGGCGCTCTGGCTGCATGAGGGGAGCTCTGGCAACCTGAGGGGGCGCTCTGGCTGCATGAGGGGAGCTCTGGCAACCTGAGGGGGCGCTCTGGCCGTCTGAGGGAGCGCTCTGGCCGCCTGAGGGGGCGCTCTGGCCGCCTGAGGGGGTGCTCTGGCTGCCTGAGGGCGCTCTGGCCGCTTGAGGGGGCGCTCTTGCTGCTTAAGGGGGCGCTCTGGCAGCCTGAGGGGGCGCTCTGGCCGTCTGAGGGGACACTCTGGCCGCCTGAGAGGCGCTATGGTTGCCTGGGGGGGGGGGGGGGGGGGGCGCTCTGGCCGCCTGAGCGGGAGCTCTGGCTGGCTGAGGGGCACTCTGGCCGCCTGAGGGTATGCTCTGGCCGCCTGAGGGGACACTCTGGCTGCCTGAGTGGGCGCTCTGGTCGCCTGAGGGGGCGCTCTGGCCGCCTGAGATGATTCTTGGAAGGCCTGAAATTTATATGGCACTTTATTTATATAGTCATTTATTTATATAGCCAGCTAATTTATATAGCCTGCCAATACGTTCGATGCCCATTAACCGGTCCGATTTAGGTTTTTATTTTATTCTAGATTTGACGCCGCGAAGCGCGCTTCGCGGCGTCAAATCGGTGGCCATGGTCATAGCGAAGCCATCGTCATCGTCTTCGGTTCGTTGTAGCGGTGAATTGAATGAATAGCATGTTTAGCTTCTTATTCTCTACAAGGCCCACCGCCTATGTTTCTGGGTTTTATCAGGCAAACCCGTACAAATTTCGCGCCGCTTCGCGGCGCTAAATAACAAGTACCTACTATAACATGAAAGTCCACATTTAAAATGCTGAAAAGGCTTAAATACACGCATAAAAAATAGGTAATTTTGCTTTCGTCATTTTAGCCGACCCCCCTCCCCCACTAAAAAATTATCGGCGACGCCCCTGGGTACAGCTGACAATTGACATAGTTTCGCTCAGTGTAAGGCAATGTCGGAACAATAAAAACGGCAAGCTTTCCTTTTCTTTCCTTTTTCGATATCCCAAAAGGTCGAAAAGCTAAAAAAATAGAAATCGTGTAGCTGCAAAATAAAGTGGGCCAAGTCCGGGAAGAAATTCTAAATTGGGGGTAGGTAAGGTCCGCTAAAAACGGTTCCCCCCCAAAAAAACGGCCGGCTGGATCCTCCTTGTACATGTGTCACATAAAAATGCAGGTAAATAAATCAAAAGGTGAATATTTCACTTTAATACATGCTTTTTATGTAGTTTGTCCCAGGGAAGCGCAATTCACTTTGTACATCTCCATTCAGCTGAACGTTCCTAAAATTATGCATACTAGGATATAACCACGGTAAAACTATTGAATATGTTACTAAGTATTGGGACACAGTCAATGCACACGTGTGCTCACGTACTGTTTCATATTTCAAACTTGTTTTAGCTTTACCAGAGCGCGCCCGCTCGGTCATCGCCCAAAAATGCGTTTTTACTGGTATAATAGTGTGGCCTAAATCTAAGGAGATATCATTTAGCGGCATTTTTTTTTGTGGGGGGGGGGGGGGGGCGCTTGGCCCGAGGGTGCGCCCTGGGTTTCTTTGCCCCCCCCCCCATCCGAAAATACCTTCCGCCGCCACTGTCGTCGAACAATGGCCATCAAGCGTTGCGATCAGGGGGACAGGGGGATCAAGCGTTGCGATCGCACGGTACTGTGCAACTGCTGCTATTAGCGCACACGAGCTGTTTTGTCGAATTTCTATTGGCCGGCACTAACGATATGCTAGCAGTGTAATCGATAGTTGCAGTGCTTTTAGTAGCGGAAGCCCTCTGGAGTCTACCCGATAATTTTTTGCTCACAGCAAGTTCCTGGAGTCTTTGGAATATCTCAGCAACTGGGGTGAATCTGGAGAAATGAAGTCATGGTTCAATTAATAAAACCAGTAAGACGCCGAAGTTGGCGATGAACGAGCGAGCGCGAAGAAAATGTATGGTGAATTTCAACTCCATCGGGAAAGTAGTTTCTGAGATACAAAAAGAGTGCGCACGTGCGCACGTGCAGAAGCACCCCACTCCTGACTTGTGGGAAAGTGGCGGCTGAGAGGTCCCTAACCACACACCAAATTTGAACACAATCGGTTCAGCCATTCCTGCGATATAGAATAGGGGTGTGCAAGTGCACACGTGCAGAGGCACCCCATCCATGACTTGTGGGAAAGAGGCGGCTGAGGGGTCCCTAACCACACACCAAATTTGAACACAATCGGCTCAGCCGTTGCGGAGGCCTTGGTATCGAAAAGGCTTTGGTAGCACACTAGTATCAAACTAGTAACACCCTGCTAGATGATTCGTTACGGTATTTAGCAACGGCATAGTAATTGGCTGTTAAATAGGTAGTGCATGATACTAGCCTATAGTAAGATGTTAGTCACCGCATTGTAAAAAGTTGGTTATACTATGGTAAATCATTAGCTTATGTCACTAGGAAGTTACTAAGCTTAGTAGCCGCCTCGTTTCGTGTTAGTTGCACTTTAGTATCAAGATAGTATGATGAAAAATAACTACCATAGCATTACCATAGTAAATTTGCAATGCTTAGTATCGGTTTAGTTTTGTATTAGTATTTTACCTAGTTTTTATTAGTAAGCTAGTTTACCATTAGTAAATGGCTGTTCAAAATATGACCACCACCCGAAAACTAACTAGGGTAGTATTTTTTTCTTCAGCGCTCTGGTTTAACACGCGCCCTGGAAGGGGGGGGGGGGGGGGGGGCGAAATCCGCCCACCCCTCCGGTTTTTCAAGGATAGGCGCCGCCGTTTTTTGTATACCTGTTTAGAAATTAACTTTTCGCATTATATAAAATTCTTGGCCTCGGATCATCTCAGGTCAGGTCACCAGCCCAGGTCACGTGATGACCTCAACTCCAAAACGTTTGCAGTAGTACCACAGCTACAGTTTTACGCCGATCGGTTTCAATCTTGCAGGACTTCATAAGGTCATAGATACCAACAATTTGTTTATCTCGGATTTCTAATATCGGTGACCTAAGGTCAGGTCAATTTTGTGACCGCCAACACTGTTTTATCAATAACTATCGACATAATGAAGATATAGAAGAGAAAATGGTACCAATATGTTTGTCTCGTCGATACACGTCTCCCAATATGCAACATGACCAACTTGGGTCACCACTTGACCTTGACCTGAGGTCAAATTTATCAGTTGACCTAACCCGGTCACCATGAATATGATTCGAAGCCCCTTGACAAGACACACGCGATGGCGTAAACATTATTGCTTTATCTTTATTAGGTAAAAGGTTATTTGCGAAAAACTGTTATGAAAACAAAATCACCTTTTTGACATTCGATGACCTCTGGAGCCTAAACTATTGACCTGAGCTCAAATCTGAGGACATCTATGTCGATTGCATTTTGTAATGACCTTCGATTGCTTTTCTCCGTTTGCTGCTAACTATCATAGTTCCCGAGATATTTGGGGGTGTTCGAACCGAAATCTTGAAAACTTGAAAATCTGACCCTTGATGACCTCTGGTGACCTCAATATTGACCTGAAGAAAAAAATTAACGAAATACTTTCGAAAGAGCTTGTCTCGAGCTATCTAACGTCGTTTCCCGCTTGTCGCTACGTTGCGTGGTTTGCGAGATCATGGGGGGGGGGGGGGGGGGGCGAATTCCGCCCCCCCTCCAGGGCGTGTAATTACCAGAGGCCCTCCAGGGCGCGTGTTAAAGCCGGTCAGTTCGGTCGGTATACTTGTCGTAATACTGGTCCTTAAAGGGAATGTTTCACCTTTGTATTTGAGTTTTAAACTGAGATAGGTTGAGAGAAACTGAGATATCTTGAGATATCTTAAACTGAGATATCTTGGGCCGTTATTGAAATGTCTAAATTACTAAGGTCATTTTCCCAAAAATTTAACCGTTTTTAAGCAATTTAATTTACCATTTGCAAAATGACTCCAGGCTGGTGCAGCCGCTGATTAGCTGACAGCCACTTTTTCAGCCAATCCCACTTTGTCAGCCAATCAGCGGCGGTATATAGCTCAATATGACGTCATCAAACCAAATATTACAAACTTAATTTTTAGAAGTTAAGTGAAGTTTTCGAGAAAACAAATATCACCATCGTTTTCAGCAGCACCTACTTCATATTTTTCACTACAACTGGCGTATATTTGACAGCTTCCAGAAAGGTGAAACATTCCCTTTAAAGTATCCAGCATTAATGTGAGAATGGCTAGGTAGTACCCTTTTACTTGCTTCCAGTGTGTAACCTTATGCATGCACGTTGCACATCCAGCCAAGTTCTCAGAGACAGGTAACAAATAAAATGTCACCAGAAATATTGCTCTTAAAATACAAGATAAATAAAATAAGGCTCTGTCTGCACTTAGTATTTGACTGATAAATCACGAATCTGGCCTCTCTAGTAATGGGAACCAACACCACATTTTTAATGAACATTTTTCAATGTTGTGTTGAATCAAAATACATCAGCAGATTCCTAGTACACAGTTTGATCCACATTGTATACTGCATCACTTTGCTGACTCAGCACTTTAACAGTATTCGTTCGTGGCGGATTAGCTGTGTTGGCGATTTTGCCTGCAGTCTACATAGCTGCAGTATACACGCCGTTGGTACGGAGGTACTAAGGAAGCAGTACATTTCCCGACAATGTGTGGTTCATGCGTTATGATTCGTTGTTATTATTTATGATTATGTTATGATTCGACAATGTGTGGCTCATGCGTTATGATTCGTTGTTATGATTTATGATTATGTTATGATTCGACAATGTGTGGCTCATGCGTTATGATTCGTTGTTATGATTTATGATTATGTTATGACTCGACGATGTGTGGCTCATGCGTTATGATTCGTTGTGTTGGTGCGAAACACTGCCATTTAAGTCTGTAAGCATGACGCCGACTGCACGAGGTCCTGGAAGGGCGATAGACGCACCTGTTCCGCCATGCGGTCATATTCACGAGTCTATAACGACGCTCTCTCACTGCCTGGTTGCTGCCTGGTTAACGAGGGAACAGGGAGTTGTCGGAAATTGGCTGTCACCGTGTGATTCAGGACAGAAACATAAAGCGTCAGCAATTGTGACCCTGCATCAGTCTGACTGGAACGCCGGTCTGCCACATTTGGTTTCCACTTAAAAGTATTTTATAGTAAATGCAGTCCGTTTCTTCTTGTTTGCTTGCGAATGTTTTAGGCTATTACAACCTTCCTCCCTTTGTCATATTCACCTGGTGATATCTTCTGCAAAACCTGTGTCTATTTCTCCCGCTGGGTCAATTTTGAAACTACCGTAGGCAGTCTGTTCATTGTTCTTTATTCTCAGAGGAAAATCGGCGTCCATTTTTTACGAGCAATCTGTTCTCGGAGTCCAGTAATTACACATCAGGGCAAAAACGTGACCTTCGCCATCAAATGTGACTTTAAACACCATGTCACTGCAGCTTTACCTTGTGCAGTAGGGAATAGTGTCGTTTCGATACTGTCTGTTTACCAGTTAACTAACCGTATGCATCACTCAGGCTTGTCGGTCATCGAGCTGCAGGCGCACAGAGTTGTTTGTCTATCTGCCGTCACTTTCGCACCGTTTCAACCTATTTTATGCTGGATATTTCTGTCATTCGCTTGCAAACTATCGAGCAAACGTAACTTTCCAGTAGTAATTTATTGTGTGCAATCAAGTGAGAAACAATACAGTGGCCTATGCGAAATATTAGGGAACAATGAGATGGAGAGCGGACACTGATCAGATGGAGAAACACCACCTAACGGCGGCCGGTGAAACCTCCACGACTGTAGCCTCCTAAGCCGGCGCCTCCCAGAGACCCTCCAAGGGCTCCGAGGTTTCCTCCTCCGAAGCTCCCTCCTCCGAGCCCAGCCGCTCCGTAGCCTCCTCCAAGACCACCGTAATTGCCTCCGCCCAGACCCCTGCCGAAGCCGCCCAGCGAGTGGGCTCCGTAGCTGCTGCCGTAGCTGCTGCCGAGGCCGCCGCCGAGGCCGCCTCCGAGGCCGCCGCCGTGGCCGCCTCCGAGGCCGCCGCCGAGGCCGCCTCCGAGGCCGCCGCCGAGGCCGCCCCCGGAGAACGCTCCTCCCAGACCGCTGGACCCGTAGCTGCTGCCGATACCGCTCCCTCCGAGGCTTCTTCCGAAGCTTCCTCCGACGCCTCCCAGGCCTCCCAGGCCGCCTTGGCCGAAGCCGCCGGCGCGGCCGAGGCCACCCTGGCCGTATAGCTGAGCCGACGCGACAGCCACCGCCGACATGAACACCAGCTGAAACACGACCAGATCAGACGGAGTCAGTCACCTGCGCCGCACGGCAGATACACGGCGGCACGAACACCAGCTGAAACACGACCAGATCAGACGGAGTCAGCCACCTGCGCCGCACGGCAGATACACGGCGGCGCCTCCTCTCTTCAGAATAAAAACGGCAGATACACGGCAGATACACGGCAGATACACGGCGGATACACCGCGGCAGATACACCGCGGCAGACACACGGCAGATACACCGCGGCAGACACACGGCAGATACACCGCGGCAGACACACGGCAGATACACCGCGGCAGATAGGTACACCGCGGCAGATACACCGCGGCAGATACACGGCAGATACACCCTCTTCAGAATAAACATGATTTGCGAGACATGGAAAGCGTGTCTGGAGTGCTATCAACAGACAGGTGAGTCGCGATAACGATATCCACTAACCTAATGTGCGAAGATTGAGAAGGATGACAGGTGAGTCGCGATAACGATGTCCACTAACCTAATGTGCGAAGATTGAGAAGGATGACAAACATATGCTTCAGGCTCATGCAATGCATTCAAATAAACTTGTAATGCTAGAAGATCTTAAACGCCTTATAGGCATCTCCTTTATATCATTCAGTTTTAAAGGGAATGTTTCACATTTGTATTAGTTTTAAACTGAGATAGCCATTATATTGGGCCGGTATTGAAATGTCTACATTACTAAGGTCATTTTCTAAAAAAAATCATCGTTTTTAAGCCATTTAATTTACCATTTGTAAAACGACTCCAGGCTGGTGCAGCCGCTGATTGGCTGACAGCCACTTTTTCAGCCAATCCCACTTTGTCAGCCAATCAGCGGCGGTCTATAGCTCAATAATGACGTCATTCGCCCAAATATAAAAACTGAATTTGTATAAGGTTAACACGCGCCCTGGAGGGGGGGGGGGGGGAATCCGCCCACCCCTCCGGTTTTTTCAAGGATAGCGCGCCGCCGGTTTTTGCACACCTGTTCAAAAATTAAGTTTCCACATTATGTAAAATTCTTGGCCTCGGGTCATATCAGGTCAGGTCACCAGACCAGGTCACGTGATGACCTCAACTCCAAAACGTTTGCAGTAGTACCACAGTCATAGTTTTACGCCGATCGGTTTCAATCTTGCAGGACTTCATAAGGTCATATATACCAACAATTTGTTTATATCAGATTTATAATATCGGTGACCAGGTCAATTTTGTGTCCGCCAACGCTGCTTTGTCAATAACTATCGACATAATTAAGATAGAGAAGAGAAAATGGTACCAATGTGTTTGTCTCGTCGAGGCACGTCTCCTAATATGCAACACGACTAACTTGGGTTACTACTTGACCTTGACCTGAGGTCAAATTTCTCAGCTGACCTAACCCGGTCATCATGAATATGATTCGAAGCACCTTGACAAAAAAAAACGCGATGGCGTAAACATTATTTCTTTAACTTCATTAGGTAAAAAGGTAATGCGAAAAACAGTTTTGCAAAAAAATCACTTCTTTGACATTTGATGACCTCTGGAGCCTAAACTATTGACCTGCCTGAGCTCAAATCTGATGACATTAATGTCGATTGCATTTTTCAAGGGCTTTTGATTGTTTTTTTTCTGTTTGCTGCTAATTATCATAGTTCTCGAGATATTTGGGGGTGTTCGAAGCGAAGTCATGAAAACTTGAAAATCTGACCGTTGATGACCTCTGGTGACCTCAATATTGACCTGAGAAGGAAAAAATGGACGAAATACTTTCGAAAAAGCTTATCTCGAGCCATCTAGCGTCGTTTTTTGCTTGTCGCTACGTTGCGTGGTTTGCGAGATCAATGGGTGGGGGGGGGGGGGGGAGGGGGGGGGGGGACGAAATCCGCCCCTCCAGGGCGTGTAATTATCAGAGGCCCTCCAGGGCGCGTGTTAAGTGACTTTTCGAGTGAAAAATATCCCCATCGTTTTCAGCAGCACTTACTTCATATTTTCTACTACAACCAGCGTATATTTGACAACTTTGAGAAAGGCGAAACACTCCCTTTAAGTTCAACGTCCCTTAAGAATATTTGTCTTACTCTTTCAACATATTATGTTTAAGGCATTGCACCAATGAAAGCTTAATAGAATAATGCAGCAGGCAGTAAACATGTTCTTGTGTGTGAACTTGGTCTCGTTGCAGATATCCAGTTATACAGCAGTCGTGAAAGCAACTGACACTTGTCTGCCTAATGGTCCTTGATATGATGTGGGAAAAGCAGCCCCACAAATATGTTTCCAAAAAACTGTTTAAGATAACTTCGCGCCTCTGAACGAGCAAATAATCTTCCACTTTACATACTTGCACTGAACTATCTTCCACTGTACTGAATATCAATTAAATAAGTTTCTTGACAAGTGGCTTCATATGAACATCATTACATCGATAGTGACAGTAGCTTAATCCGTAGATTAATCAGTGACAGTAGATTAATCACGATACACCATTCGGCTCAATTTATTCGACCATCTGAATGTCAGAATCGCGATCTCACTTACCAGTAGTTTCATATTTGCAGTAATCATGGCCCGGCCAGAGTCACAGGATGTCGAAGAGGATGCCCTTCGGTCGCTGGGCTGGCTTATATACGGCAGAGGACTAACGTATTTTCCTTGACGGACAGTGCTGGTACTGGTCTGCCATTGGCTGTCGCCGGCGATGCTGGCCGAACCTGACGCCTGGGACAGCGGACAGGGCCGGGGCCGGGGCCGGAAACCACACAGACTGGAATTAGCAGGCCATTGTGTCCATCAGCGCAGTGACTCACGTACAGGAAGACGGCACGGCGGGCTCTGCCGGCCGACTGGTCAGCCGAGCCGCGCTCAAGAAAAATGCTGCTGTAATCCATGTTTTACGTCTTTGGCCCCGGACTTTGT
>JAXIVJ010007342.1:10000-61281 GCA_036785665.1 Chirona hameri | reverse complement strand
CCGAACTGCGGTGCTCCAAGTTGGAGTTGCCACCTCTTGACCTTCCGTCTCCTGATGGGGTCTTTGTCAGAATTCTATTTCAGGCACAGTGTCTTCCCTATCTCTCGCTGAAACTTGGTCATAATGTCCCTGCAGTGGTGTCTTGTTCATTAACACATCCGCTTGCCTAATAACTCGATAGGACTATGTCCCAAGTTCTTAAAGATTTGACGTTGAGATGAATTCCTTTGTTATGTATAAGGAATACTTAAAAGTTGTCATAAAAGTCACCTTATTTCAGACAGCGAACACTGGTTACGCCATTGGCGACAGTTTTGCTTTCACTTGCATTTGCTAGTCATACAGACTCTGTTTCGTTATTTTATTTCGTAAAACTGAACGCCTTTTAGTACTGACCTTCAGGGTTGGATGATTGTTATAGAGTGTGTCTGCTCATACCACCTGTGCCCTCCACCGTACAGCCCTCGTAAAAGAGGTTCATTTGTCTGAAACGTGCTCACAGCGTTTCTCAGCAACCTTTATCTGCACCATCACAGCTGTGTTTGGGCAGCACTCCGCACAATGCCGGTCATTTGGGCGGGGATGCATGAGTGGTTTTGGACTGGGACACATATATTATATAACATATTCCCGTATGTTTGAGTTACCTAGTTGAGTTTGTATAATATCAAACGTTAGTCTGAGCATTATTAGTAGAAGTAGTAAACCGAAGTATAACCTTATGCTCATATTAAGATGAAATATCAAAAGATAATAAAAAATATGCTTTCGGCTGTGAGCATTATTCAGTGGATCTCAACTCCACTGAAGAAGGCTCACAGCCGAAAATATATTTTTGATTTTCTTTTGATATTTCATCTTATTACCTAGTTCCTGATGACAGTTCCCAACAAGGCATGCGGGACAGACAACATCAGTGCTCGCATAATCACGGAGTGCGCGGACGAGCTGGTCATCCCATTACAAAGATTTGTAACCTGTCGGTGAGGTCCGGTGTCTTCCCGCGGAGATGGGGGCAGGCAAACATAATACCATTATTCAAGAAAGGCGACAAAGAAGAGCCATCAAATTACAGATCTGTTTTCCCTGTTTCCTCTTCGGGAAGATACTGGAACGCGTTGTTTATGATGAACTGTTCCGTCATGTCTTACCGGTTTGAGCAGCAGCAGCAGCAGCAGCATGGCGCAGCAGCAGCAGCAGCAGCATGGTTTTATTCCCAGGCGTTCATGCAGCACGAACCCAAGTGTGTGATTAAGCACGCGTGGGAGGCCATATCCGACGGATATCAGACGGACGCCATTTATACTGATTACTCAGCCGCTTTTCAGAGCGGCAACCATGCGCTTCTCATTCACAAGCTAAAACACTCCTACCATTTGAAGGAGCTTGCATTGGAATGGCTCGTCTCGTATCTGTCTGATAGACGCCAGAGAGTTATCATCAACGGTAAAACCTCCGACTGGAAACCGGTGACCTCCGGCGTTCCAGAAGGATCACTTTTGGCTCCCCTTCTCTTTTCGATGTTCATTAACGATCTACCGAGTAACATGGAATCCGGCTGCCTTTTATATGCAGACGATGTCAAAATTTTCCGCAAAATCACCTCCCCAGCTGACGGACTGCTACTGCAGAGGGATCTCAACCATCTGTCAGCGTGGTCCGTCAGGTGGGGACTGACCCTCAACCCTGCAAAATGCAAATCGTTTACGATGACTCTCAGGCGTGCACCCGTCCAGACCAAATATTTTCTGAATAGTACCGAACTGGATCATGTAAGCAAAATTAGGGACCTCGGCGTAACACTAGATACCAAAATAACCTTTGCATCACATGTCTCTGACATAGTCAGCAGGGCCAACCGAGCACTAGCCTCCTTACTCGTTCTTTTCAAGTCGGTACTAGTACTTCAAAATTCAACCGGAGCGCAGTGCTAGCTGCGTACTTCGCGAACGTGCGTTCGATTTTAGAATACTGTAGCGTGGTCTGGGCGGGGGCGGCCAACTCCCACACGGTGCGGGTCGATCGAGTGCAGCACAAGTTCCTCATTTGGCTACTCACTCATACATCCTCCGGACAAGCTAATTCTCTCTCTTATGGTAGCCTTCTGCTCCATTTCAAATTTCCTTCCTTAGCATCACGCAGAGTGCAGCATGACCTGCTCTCCTTGAGGAACATCCTGCGGGGGAAAGTGGACTCACAGGTCCTGCTCGAGTCGTTTCCCTTGCACGTGCCGCTTCGATCGACCCGCACCGTCTCTTTTAACCGTGCCTCGAGCACGGGTAAGAACTGTGGACTCTGGGATGTTCTGCCGGCTCCCTAGAGCAATGCACGCCTTTTTAGGCAGTGCTTTTAACGCAGACATCTTTTACGACAGTTTTGGAGCTTTTAGAGCACAGGTGATCAAGTACGTTTTAACCCTGTAGTCTGTGAGTGTAAACTTTAGGCTGTGTGATTATGTGATGTGTGTGCTGCGTTGTGTATTTATTGTTATATCTTATCTTCACAACTTCGCCTGTCAGTGGAGCGTAGCTCTGTTGGCGATCAAATGAAATAAATAAAATTAAATAAAATAGTTGACATAGAGCGTTTGCATACCAGCCCACCAGGGTAGTATAATTTTAAGAAGATAATGTGCCTATTTGAAATTCTGTCCTGGTCTGTCTGTTAACACCCCGCCCTTGCGCCCCTGGTCTGTCTGTTAACACCCCGCCCCTGGCGCCCCTGGTCTGTCTGTGAACACCCCCTGGCGCCCCTGGTCTGTTTGTTAACACCCCGCCCCTGGCGCCCCTGGTCTGTCTGTGAACACCCCCTGGCGCCCCTGGTCTGTCTGTGAACACCCCCTGGCGCCTCTGGTCTCTGTTAACACCCCGCCCCTGACGCCCCTGGCGCCCCTGGTCTGTTTGTTAACACCCCACGGCGCCCCTGGTCTGTCTGTGAACACCCCCTGGCGCCCCTGGTCTGTCTGTGAACACCCCACGGCGCCCCTGGTCTGTCTGTGAACACCCCCTGGCGCCTCTGGTCTCTGTTAACACCCCGCCCCTGACGCCCCTGGCGCCCCTGGTCTGTTTGTTAACACCCCACGGCGCCCCTGGTCTGTCTGTGAACACCCCCTGGCGCCCCTGGTCTGTCTGTGAACACCCCCTGGCGCCTCTGGTCTGTCTGTTAACACCCCGCCCCTGACGCCCCTGGTCTGTCTGTTAACACCCCGCCCCTGGCGCCCCTGGTCTGTCTGTTAACACCCCCTGGCGCCCCTGGTCTGTCTGTTAACACCCACCCCGCGGCGCCCCTGGTCTGTCTGTTAACACCCTGCCCTGGCGCCCCTGGTCTGTCTGTTAACACCCCGCCCCTGGCGCCCCTGGCGCCCCTGGTCTGTTTGTTAACACCCCACGGCGCCCCTGGTCTGTCTGTGAACACCCCCTGGCGCCCCTGGTCTGTCTGTGAACACCCCCTGGCGCCTCTGGTCTGTCTGTTAACACCCCGCCCCTGACGCCCCTGGTCTGTCTGTTAACACCCCGCCCTTGCGCCCCTGGTCTGTCTGTTAACACCCCGCCCCTGGCGCCCCTGGTCTGTCTGTTAACACCCCGCCCCTGGCGCCCCTGGTCTGTCTGTTAACACCCCCTGGCGCCCCTGGTCTGTCTGTTAACACCCACCCCGCGGCGCCCCTGGTCTGTCTGTTAACACCCTGCCCTGGCGCCCCTGGTCTGTCTATTAACACCCCGCCCTTGTCGCCTCTCTGACCGACAGGGCACCACCGGGCTGCCGAAGGGCGCCACCCTGTCGCACCACAACGTCGTCAACAACACGCATCAGGTGGCGGCGCGGCTGGGGTTCGACGCTGGCGGCGCGCGCATCTGCATGTCCGTGCCGCTGTACCACTGTTTCGGCTGCGTGATCGGCTCGGTGCTGGCGCCGCTGCACGGGAACACGCTGGTGTTCCCGTCACAGGTGTTTGACGCCGAGGCCTCCCTACAGACCACGCAGGAGGAAATGTGAGATGCCCGCCCGTTCTGACGCGCTTCAGGAGGTCAGGGGACAGATCTGGGGATGACACGGAAGGGTGTCACAGAAACACGGGGTGGATGCGTCTGATGCTGCTATGTTTGCCTTCTGAGATGCATTTTTTCCGCCGGCTTTTATTCCGCCGTCTGAAAAGTGGTTTTGGCTTGTTTGTAAGATCCTAGCTGGGACTTTGCTTAAAGTCTGACTGGATTTGTTTTTGAAGCAAATGGAGCAGCTTGATAAAAGACCAGACTCGTGTTGCGTTGTTTGGACTTGGCCGAGGCAGTGACTCTGTGCGTGGTCACGCATTCGACTATTACAGCCTTGTGAGGTTTAAACAGTCTCCAGTCGACATATACTGCGCTGCTGCCTACAATTTCGTATACAACGTCAGCCTATCGCCCCACTGACTGTGTGTGTGTCCCGTGCCTGCACCCAGATGTACCCACATGTACGGCACGCCCACGATGTACTGACTCTGTGTGTCCCGTGCCTGCACCCAGATGTACCCACATGTACGGCACGCCCACGATGTACTGACTCTGTGTGTGCCCCGTGCCTCCACCTAGGTGTACCCACATGTACGGCACGCCCACGATGTACTGACTCTGTGTGTGTCCCGTGCCTCCACCTAGGTGTACCCACATGTACGGCACGCCCACGATGTACTGACTGTGTGTGTCCCGTGCCTCCGCCTAGGTGTACCCACATGTACGGCACGCCCACGATGTACTGACTGTGTGTGTCCCGTGCCTCCACCTAGGTGTACCCACATGTACGGCACGCTTACGATGTACTGACTGTGTGTGTCCCGTGCCTCCGCCTAGGTGTACCCACATGTACGGCACGCCCACGATGTACGTAGACATGGTGAACATCGCGCAGCAGAAGCGGCACGACATCAGCTCGCTGTACTCGGGCATCGTGGCCGGCGCGCCGGTGCCCTTCCACCTGATGCAGGCCATGGTCTCCGACCTCAACATGCGCGACTCCGTGGTGAGTAGCTGCTGGGCGGTGGACTGAGGGCTACTGGAACGGAGAGGGGGGGGGGGTAGATAGGTCCGGAACTGGGCTGAGGGCTGTGTGGTCTGAGGGCTGAGGGCTGTGTGGTTAGAGTCGGAGGGCTGGGGGCTGTGTAGTCAACAGCCACATGACTACACAGCCGCGCCGGCCACGACATCATCAACTCTAGCATCACCTTTAACGAAATCCCGGCAGTCTAGAAGCATGCCCTGGTACAACCGATACACAAGTCCGGGGATCCTGACAATCCTTCCAGCTTCCGTCCCATCTCAATCCTTCCTGTCATGGCGAAGGTGGTGGAGAAGGTGGTACAGCACCAGCTCCACCACTACCTCGCATCCAACCATCTCCTCGCCCCATCCCCATCCCAGCACGGTTTCAGGCCCCGACACTCTACCGAGACAGCCCTCATCAACATCTCAGACCGCGCGTTTTCAGCCATGGACCAAAGTCAAATTTCGCTCCTTTGTCTTATATATTTGAGTCGCTGCTTAGATGTGATCGATCATGCCAAACTGCTAGCCAAATTGCAGCTTTACTGCATCGACACTTCCTGGTTTTATAACTACCGCTCCGGCCATACACAGAGCGTCAGTCTCTCTTCAACATTGATCTCGGCATCCCGTCCAATCACTCAGAGAGTTGTCCAAGTCTCCTCTCTCGGTCCGCTACTCTTTACTGCATTAACAAATGACCTCAGCCTGCATGCGGCCGGCGCCTTTGTCGTGCAATACGCCGACGACACCCAGGTTCTCGTCTCTGGCCAAAAATCCGCCCTTCCGGCTCTGATCGGTGACATGGAAGCAGCTCTATCCTCCCTGGACGCGCACTTTCGGTCAAGCGGTCTCAAAGTAAACGAAACAAAATTTGAGCTTCTCCCTATCGGCACTCGGCAGAACTTACGCAACATGCCCTCGTTCACAGTTAAATTTCGCAACACGGACCTCGCCCCCGGTAACGAAGCCAAAAATCTCGGTATCACTTTCGATCGCTACCTTTCGTGGGACTCACACGTTGAGCAGCTGTCTCGGAGGTGTGTTGGCATCCTGACCGCCATCTCTCACCTACGTCACTACCTACTCTCTACCTCCCTAAATGGCTCCATACCCACCCTCGTCTCGGCCCTAGTCTTCTCGCACATCCACTACGGACTAGCAGTGTACGGTAACGGTTCTGTAAACAATCTGGCTACCATCCAAAAAATATTCAACTTTGCGGCTCGCATCATTTCTGGAAAGCGCAAATTCGATCACATCTGGCGTGCGAGAGGACCTGGGCTGGCTGGATTCCCCGGACTTAGTTGTCCATCACACACTGACACTGCTCCACAAGATCCGTCACACTGGGCAGCCTGAGTCTCTGGCCGTCCAGCACCCGCAGAGACGACCTGCCGAGTCTCCCCAACATAGGCGGCTCAGCAGCGGGTAAAAGGCAATTCGTGTACCGTGCCGCTGACCAGTACAACTCGCTGCCACCTGAGTTTACCGTCATGCCTATCACAGTGTTTAGTCGCGCATTGAAGAGCGACTGGCGTCTGGTGACGATGACGATCGCTGCTGATGGGCTGATCTGATGTGACGCAGACTGTGATATGTTCATAGGTTCTTTTATACTTTTAACTGTATGCTTGTCTTTTACCCCCTTCAACGCCATCAATTGTGTGACTCTGTGCCAGGAATAGCCCCTTTGGCTTCTATCATGTATAGGGGACGGCTACTACGAGGTCAATAAATAATAAATAAATAAAAGCCGGCGGGCTGAGGACTGTCCGGACGGGCTGTTTGGTCAAAGCTGGTGGGCTGAGATATCGGGCACAGCACTCGAGAATGAATAGGAAATTTAAGGGGATTTGAACTCAAATAATCCAAATGGGCCTTACATAATCCAAATGGGCCTCGAATCGGAATCTGGCGACGAGAGTGCGATTGCGAAAATCAGTATTTGATGGTTGGTTTGGATTGCACAGCGGGATGCTCGCTGTGGTGTGGTGTTAGAAGTCCATAAACTCCTCAATCAATACGTCTGAAGGCTGACACACGGTCTTCGCGCAGATGCGCGAAGTGGATGCGGGTGCCTATTCAAATACATTGAACGGAGGTTGCAACAGCTGCACGATGCGCACCATGCGGGGAGAAAAAATTGACTGCGGAAATTCACCCATGTATTTGAATAGGCGCCCGCAGGCACCCGCATCCAAGGTTACTATAACAACAGGCTAGGCAGATCATACGTCACTGATTCTGAAGCTGTATGACTGTATTAAGGCTGTATGACCAAGGCTGTATGACTGAGACTGTATGACCAAACTGACCCGGTTTTGGAAGCAGCACATCTCCACCAATCCATAAAGGTAAGGTGAAGGCCACGGACCATGACTTTAGTGACGTCATCACTTAGGAATGCCAAACATTTGGCGGGGGGTGCCCGCATCCACTGAAGACTGTGTTTCAGCCTTTACTGGCCGTTCCGAGTTGGGCCCGGGACGTCTGGTGGGTCCCACGAGGAATCTGAGCCAGCTGGCACTCAGTTCAAACCGTCCCACTTGGGCACAGAGGGCTGCCCCGAGGGGTTTTGTTTGATGTCCCTTTGATGTTGACTGCTTCTTGATGTTCGATGTGATTGTTTCCTACCGCGCTCCCGTGATGTTCCGAACAGTGTGGATATGAGAGGTTGTGATGCACAGTCGGATCCGGTTCGTCTGACCTGGAATTGGGTCAGGCCAACGCACAACACACTGCCACTGCCGGTTAACATTTCGGCAACTCTGCAACTGCCCAGAGGAGATGTCGGCTACCGCCATACTGCTTTTCCTGTGGACTATTACCTGTGGACATCGTGGCAACTGCACTGGTCAATGCCATTTTGTTTTCATTCATCCAATGGACGCATTTTATTATTTCGGCTGCTTAGCCTTTGTTTTCTTTCGATGTTTGGCCAAGCGAGTTTTGATTTGTTTCTGGTTCAGGGTATGGAAACGAGAGCTGGGACAGACATGCGGCTACGTTTCGGCTCGCCAGCGGTACTATTCCCTTATTCCGTTGGCACCAGAATTAAGCGCTTAGTGCAAGGCGAGCTTTGCAGCACTAGGTCAATGCCAAAATGTTGACTTCTCTTGACCCAGATATATCGCAGTGTGTGATACATTTTCATCTTGAACTACATTTCTATTTTTACATGCAATAGCCTTTCCGCTGCGCTGGGCGAAATTGGGTTCTGAATTTCTCGCAGCAGTTTTCTGGCCGGCCGGGGCGCGTGCCAGTGCCTGTTCTCATCGCCGTTTCTCAGGCCGCTCGCCGGGCTGCTGCGTGACCAGACTCGCAATTGCGGTTTCTCGCCTCGGGAGGCGGCACGCACGCAATGGGCTCCGCTCGGCAAATTAGAGACGATACATTCTGCCGACGAATGCGAGCGCGTGTGGCAACTCCGCATCGCCTGTTGTGTGCTTCCGTACTAATACGTCTCTGTAAACCAAATCCAACTTTGGTGCAGCTGTCGAGCTGCCTGGCGGCGCCTCTCCGCGCCTTCTCTCGCCTTGCGGGCGGACGTGGCTGTCGTGTTGGCAGCCTCCCTGATTGGGTTGTTTGTCCGCCTCGCCTCCTGTCTGAAGTCTCGTCCATTTCACGCTCGGTGGAGCCGGTGCACGGTCCGCGGGTCGGCGCCGGGTCAGGGCCGGCCGCCCCGCCCTTCTGCCATCCCCGCCCCGCCCCGCCAGAGTGCTTCACAACACGCACTACAAGCGTGTATCGACCGGCGTGAGAGAGCCGAGGCTTCCGCGCGTGATCGCCTCTATTAGAGCAGAGCAGAGGAGGCTGGCCGGGGAAGGGGAGAGGCGGGCTCTTTGTCGGCGGGCCCGGCCGGCGCGGCAGCAGGCAGGCCTCAGTCCGACTGGCGGTGGGAACCTGTTGTGCCTCGGGAGTGGCCGCCGCAGAATGATGCATGTATTATATGGTCCGCTGGGAGATACGGAAACGGTGAACAGCTAAGGTGGTTCAGTTCACGACATAATGGAGTACGTACGGAGACGAGTGTGGTGGAGATCCGGTGTGTTACGTACGGAGACGAGTGTGGTGGAGATCCGGTGTGTTACGTACGGAGACGAGTGTGGTGGAGATCCGGTGTGTTACGTACGGAGACGAGTGTGGTGGAGATCCGGTGTGGTGACGTACGGAGACGAGTGTGGTGGAGATCCGGTGTGTTACGTACGGAGACGAGTGTGGTGGAGATCCGGTGTGTTACGTACGGAGACGAGTGTGGTGGAGATCCGGTGTGTTACGTACGGAGACGAGTGTGGTGGAGATCCGGTGTGTTACGTACGGAGACGAGTGTGGTGGAGATCCGGTGTGTTACGTACGGAGACGAGTGTGGTGGAGATCCGGTGTGTTACGTACGGAGACTGAATTCGTGTGGAGCATATTGCGTCCCCGTTTCGGCATAGTCATGATCGGAGTTCGTCACGGGCCGGGCTGGCCCTATGGGTCATGGGCCGGGCCTGGGCTGGGCCTGGGCTGGGCCTGGGCTGGGCCTGGGCTGGGCCTGGGCCGGGCCTCAACTTTAAGGAAATCACCGGGCTCTGGACGGGCCTGGGCTGAGAATGTTGAAGTAATGCGTGCAAGCTCAGGTCAGAGCTTACACATATTTTAACCAGCAGTTCACTTCCACAGCAACACACTGCTGCGGTGGCTTTGGCTTTTGTTTTTTTTTGGTTATTTGTTTGTTTCATTGTTTCACATTTATAGTATACAAGTATGAGGTAAATATGCTATGATAAAGATTGCATTTTTGTTGTTGAAAATAATTATATGCTTAATCTGAACGGGCCGGACCGGGCCTGGGCCTCACATTGATTAATTTGACCGGGCCTGGTGCGGCCTGGGCTTGGTGTTAATGGGCCCGGGCCGGGCCGGGCTGGGGATTGGTGGGCCCGTGACGAACACTGGTCATGATGCATTTAACCAGTAACCTGCGCACCGACGGCCGACGGGGGTCCGCGCCAACTTCGAACCGACGGGGGGGGGGGGGGGGGGGTACCCGTCCTCCCCCAAATATCTGGAAAACCACGCAACGTAGCGACAAGCGGGAACAAGATGTTAGATAGCTCCAGACAAGCTATATCGAAAGTACTTAGATAATGTGTATGTCAGGTCAATATTGAGGTCACCGAAGGTCACATTTTGGCCATATATGAGTGTCCTGAACAAAACCGTATATATATCTCGGGAACTGAAAGAGCTAGCGTCACGCGGCAAAGAGCGTTATAAAAATAATTGAATTTTCGGAAAATGTCATCAGATTTGACCTTAGGTCAATAGTTGGTCAGCAGAGCCGGCGCGGCAGCAGCGTCACGCGGCAAAGAGCGTTATAAAAATAATTGAATTTTCGGAAAATGTCATCAGATTTGACCTTAGGTCAATAGTTGGTCAGCAGAGGCCATTGAACTTGAAACATTAAACAAAATCGCCGAATTGCTTTAAATGATGACTTTTGACAGGAGCATGATAAAGCAATACAGTTTTCACCATTGGGTTCTCTCGTCGAGACGCATCGAATGATATACCGGGTGACCTAGTTAGGTCATATCTAAACATTGACCTGACCTGAGGTCAGGTCAATGACAGGTCAGTCTCTTCTAGGTCAAATTACATCAATCGATGCGTCTCGACGATCCAAACACAATGGTGAAAACCGCATTGCTCTACCTTGATTTTGTAAAGAGTTATTGAAGACCTCATGTGACCTCGAGGTCATCTGAGTTGACCTCGTAGAGGTCAAAGAACAAAAATGTGACATGGGTCTTTGTATTTGGGACAAGAATGGTGGATCTGGTGAAAACTGGTCAAATTGAGCCATTTCCTATGGATTTAAACGCGTTTTCATTTTCCCCATTGACCCAATGGAGAGGTCACGAAATTGTCCTGACTTTAGGTCACCGATATACAAACAATCCGAGATTTACGAATTGTAGGTACTTATGACCAAATGAAATCCTGTGAGTTTCAAACCGCTCGGTCAAACACTAGCTTTGGCACGACCACAAACTTTCAAAAACTAGTTTGTAGAGATGGTGTCACTTGACGTGATCCCCCTGACCTGACCTGAGAAGACCTGAGATGTTAAAAAGATTACGCAATGTGGGTAATTGATGCCAAAACAGCTATGCCAAATTTGGCGTCGCTGCGCGTCGCCATTTTCCCGCTATTCACGATACGGGGGGGGGGGGGCGCCCTCCGTCGGTGCGCGTGTTAAAGCTTCGGACGAATTTCTGGATCTTGTAGCAATTTGGATCTGGATCTTGTAGTGAAATGGACCCAAATATGTTGCCATCACACAGAGTACAATTTGAGCGCGTATCGTGATTCCGATATCGGTCGTTTGTAGCCGTGGTTTCCGCGTCAGGGAGCCCGTGCCAACTCCGAACGAGATCTCATATTCAACCCGGCAATGTTTTCTTCAAAAGCAATCGTCTGGAAACAGCTCTCGTGCCCCGCCCGCTAAACCCTGTAAGTAAGTTCACGCTTGCATGGGCAGCATAAATCGGAAGATTTCGTCTGCGAGTGGGCTGGCGGGGAGGCGGTAACGTTTCCGGGGCGTGGCATATCATATCGAGGACAAGAGTGATGTACCGGCGCTGTTCTATCGACCTCTGACACGCTGTTACACGGTGGAAGGCTTTAGCCCGGAGAGTGCACAGTCAAACCGGCACTCACACAGTTCGCTCTGCCGCGCCGCCTCCGCCGACCGGTCCAACTCTGTCCATTAACACATGATGTTATCTCGTCAGCAGCCGGTGTGATTTGGGCTCCGGTGAAGGGTCTTCGCTCCACGCTTCTCCGGATGGATAGGACGGCTGCCACCAGGACCGGATGGTCCGTTAGAAGGCGTGAACACTGGGTCGACTAAAGCAGCCCGAGACACCCACCGATGCGGTTTGTCCAGTCATGTCTCCTTGCACGGTGTTGCCATCTGCGTTGTCATATTTCATATATATATATATATATATATATCCCGGACGTAGAGCGATAATTAAACCTGTCAGCTAAAATTAACTAATCAATTAAGCTGTTAAATTAATCACGTGGCGCTCTTCAGAGGTGCGATTGAAACGAAGGTGAGGCTTCCACAAACGTCCCCACGTTTACTCTGGTCCGCTCTGTGGTCGGCGTTGGTCGCTCCTTTCTTTGAAGTACATCTCGGAACAGGCAATTTATCATGTCGAGCGGCGCTGGAAATGTCCGAGCAACAGGCAGCCGTTGGTAGCGGAATGGGTTCTCCCGGAACCGTCACACTGATGGGGCCACCGTCCCTGACCTTTCCGAAATCAATGTGGGGCTATTTTGAAGGCATTTGCGACATGTGACACAAATGACATTGTGAAATATTGTCGCAGGCTGTCGGCCGGGTGGCGCGAGACATCAGCTGTCCGGACCAACTAGCCGGCTGTCAAGCCATACATAATACAGCTCGTGGTACGAACCAGAGGCCGTTCCCGCTGCAGACTTTGTGTGGGGCTGAAGCAATTTCAGCCCACTATACGGCCGTTGTTTCGCGACTTAATAGGAGTGTCAACTTGGCCGCCCTTTGATAACTCACGCGTGTCCGGCCTTCTGAGTTTGCGCGCTGGTTTGTGAGGATCCGTGTTTTGACACTGTCGGGCTGAAGTTGAGTTTCGGAGAAGTTGGTGGGCAGGGACGCGGAACTGAGCCGGCGCTGCAGCTAACTGGGTGCCTCGAGAGAGCGCGACAACGGCCCATCAGTTTTCCTGCAGACACAGGGATCTATGTTACTTTTGCTGGCACCGGAGGGACGCATCGCGTCGGGCATCAGCAGTTTCGCAGTTCCGTGTATTATGTCCTGTTTGTGTTAATAATGTATATTGATGTCCTTAGCCGCGGAAGATGGAGGAAGTTTGTTCATTTGCTGACGGGAGACGGGGTACGGGTCCTCCACTGTTTACAAGCCAGGAGGGAACGTCCCCCGCAAAGTTCATAATTCGTGTCAGCTTTATGTTAATTCCAAGAGTTATCATAGTTGGTGAATTTAAGTCGACCACGAAAATTATAATACGCAACGATGGATGGAGCTTTCTAAACAATTCGGTAGGACAAAACAGTGACGCCGGCTTCATATATTAAAGTCGCCTATTTACAGGGTGGGCCAGAGGAAAGTACCTTTAGGTTTTCGTCCCGTGCCTTTTAAAGGCATGTGATACATTGATGATTTTTTGTTTGCATACAGACTGCAAATCACATGGCAAGACGGAATATCACAACATTTTACCTAAAAATGTGGACCGGCAAGCACAAATCGTTTTGAGATAAGACGTACTTTTTGCCAAATTTATTTTCGAGACCAGGCGGCATTGCCTAAAGAAATTCAATTTCGACCACCGAGAACTCATCTCACCCCTGGGAGCAAGTCTATCTAAAAGCAGATTATAAAGCTTCACAATTGTGGAACGGTGGCAAAAACTGAACCACCTGGAAGTGTTCGCACCGGCAGTCTGGAGGTCAGCATCTAACGGGCATGGCTGCCTCTGTCCTTCAGAGCCCGAAAAGGCCCACACGTGTCGTCTAAGTCACTGCATGTCAACAGGACGATTTTGCGTATAATAGTATAACTGTTACCTCGAGTAGTTTCAGAAGATGATCTGCCTTTGGGGGTCTGGGGGAGACTTGCTCACAGGAGCGAGATAAAGTTTTCGGTGGTCGAAATTTTATTTCTTTTGGTAATGTCATCTGGTCGCGTAAACAAAATTGGTAAAAAAATAACGTCTCAACTCAACGATTTTTGCTTGTCGGTCTACATTTTTGTAGGTAAAATTATGTGATAATCCGTCTGCCATCTGATTTGCAGTATACACGAACAAATCATAAATGTAGCACGTGACTTTAACAGGCACGGGACAAAAACCCCAAGGTGCTTTCCTCTGGCCTACCCTGTACATTGGTAGGCTGATTGCTGGAAAACACTATTTTAACTTCAGAATGCCTTCAAATTTGCAAAAGTTGGTGTGGCCAAACATAAATTTGATGAGGCCAAACTCAAAGTTTCTATTCCAGCCTTGGCTCCCCAGGTCAGCATGGGCCCTCTAGAGGTCAGAGAGGAGGCCAACTGGATGCCAGAATGGCCCCGGGAGGCTAAAGCGAGTCCTCTCGAGGCCAAAGTGGGCCCTCTGGAGGTCGGAGAGGGTCTTCTGGAGGCCAAAGTGGGCCCCCTGTAGGCCGGAGTGGGCCCTCTGGAGGTCAGAGGGGCCCAATGATATCCCGAGGGCCCCTTGAAGGCAAAAGGGGCCCTCTGAAGGCCAAAGTTTCTGAAAGTCAGAATGGGGTCTCTGCAGGTCAGAATGGGCTCTCTGGAACCCAGAGGGGCTCATTGGATGCCCGAGTTGGCCCTCTAAAGGCAGGAGTTGGCCCTCTGAAGGTCAGAGTAGGTCCTCTGGAGGTCAGAGTTGGCGCTCTGGAAGCAGAAGTGGGCCCTCTGGAAGCCAGAGTGGACCCTTTGGAGGACGGATTGGGCCCTTTAGCAGCCAGAGGCCCTCTGGAGGTCAGAATTGGCCCTCTGGAGGCTGAAGTGGGCCCTCTGGAGGTGGAGGAAACAGTGGGCCCTCTGGAGGTTAGAGCAGGCCCTCTGTAGGCCACATTCAGGGGCCCTCTGGAAGCTGGAGGGGCCCTCTGGAGGTCACCGTCAGCATGGACCCTCTGAAAGCGAGAGTGGCCGTCGTGAAGCCAGAGGAACCCTCTGGAGGTCAGAGTTGGCCTTATGGAGGCAGGAGTGAACCCTCTGGAAGTGGAAGCTGAAGAGCGCCGTTTGCAGGCCAGAGTGGGCCGTCTGAAGGCCAGTGTGGGCCCCCAGGAAGCCAGAGGAGGTCCACTAGTATCCAGAGGAGGGGCCCTCTGGAAGCCAGGGATTCTCTGGAGCGAGAGTGGGCCTTCTGGAGGTCACAGCGGGCCCTATGGAGGCCAGATGGACCCTATGGATGTCAGAGTGGGCCCTCTATACGCAGGAGTGTGCCTCCTAAGGTCAGTGTGGGCGTCCTGGAGGCCGCTTGGGGCCCTCTGGAAGCCAGAGGTGGAACTGTGGAGGTCAGAGTGGGCCCTCTGGAGGTCATAGCGGGACCTATGGAGGTCAGATGGGCCCAATGTAGTTCAGAGTGGGCTCTCGAAAAATACATTCTCAAACCAGCAAAATACCCTGCCGCCGCTTGACGGCCCTTGCAGGCCGACCGAGGACCCTTTTAAGCCTAGAAAGGGACTCACAGACCGTCATAAGGCTCTTAGACGCCTGATAACGACCCATCAGGCATAGCAACACCCTCTCAGGCTGGGCAAGGATCCTTTCAGGTCAACCAACGGTCCTTTTAAAGACGTTGAGGGTCCAATCGAAGCCACTTCGGTCATGTTTTGGCTCAGGTCAATATTGAGGTCACCGGAGGTCTTCGAAGGTGAAATTTTCAAACTTTAGGACTTAGCTCCAGAAACCCCAAATATCTTTGGCACTATGATAGCTAGGAAGAAACGAAAAAAAAGTTTAGCTCATGTTAACAGTTAAGGCTGCGAAGTCACCAAAGTCACCAAATAAGTCACCAAATGTCATGCTGACATTTTCTTCCAAGACGTTTTTCGTGCACATCGTTTTACCTAATGCAGATAGGGCAATAATTTCAGCGTCATCGTGTTTGTCTCGTCGAAGCACTTCGAACCGTATTCACGATGGGCGAATTGGGTCAAGTTCAAAATTTGACCTCAGGTCAAGGTCATTTGTGAACCCAGTTGGTAATGTTGCATATAGGGAGACGCATATCAGCAAGACAAACACAGTAATGCGAGTTGCACGTCTCTATATTAATTATATAAATAGTCATTGGCAAAAAAGTGCCAGTGACCTCAATGTCCTCAGCTGACCTTGCATAGGTCACCGAGCAACAGTTGTACCTGGGTCAAGAGTGAGCTAAAATAACATGATTCTGCAAGAATTGTCCTGATCTAGGTATTGCATATCCTCTGAATAGGAAGCATTTGTATATTTTCCTATTGACTTGTAATGGGTAGGTCACGAAATTGACCTGCCCTTTAGTCACCGATATAAAAATATCTTAGTTAAACGAATTGTCGATACCTATGCTCTGCTGAGCTTCTGTGAGTTTGAAATCGTTCGATCAACCCCCGTGACTTTAGCACGACCGCAACTATTTTTGGAGGTAAGATCACTCAACGTGACTTGGTGACCTGACCTGAGATGACCCGAGGTAAAAAATGCACACTATATGGATAATTGATGCCCGAAGACCTATGCCAATTTGTGTGGCGCTGTACGCCGCCGTTTTCCTGCTATTCCCGAAAAACCTCAGGCAGAGTCAAAATGACCCACACCAGGGCGAAGGTTAATCGGTGGCAGTGTTTAGAGCTTAGAAGAAAGCCTTGCATCGTGACCTCACGGAAATGCCGGTGGCGATAACTCAGTAACTGTTCCATCAAGGGAGCTGGAACTTTCCACAACGTGATTCAGCGCCTCATATACCCACATATGCGTATACACAGGGGGGGGGGGGGGGGGGGGGCATGTGTGTGTGTGCTTGGCCCCTCACTTTCGGCCATTCTTTTGGCTAAAATAATGAAAATATTGTCTTTTGGTCGGTGATTTTGTTATGGCAAAAGGTTCGCCAAGACTAGAAGCCCCCGAATCTGCAAATAAATCTTGCATAGGGGGTTTGGTTACTCTCAATACAAGATCAAAGTTTCCACACACACACACACTTTTCGTGACGTTCCTATGTCCCTGTTAATACCCATGACAACGGATTTTCATCGAAACCTGAAATGCAGTGTGTTTTGGCCCTGCCGATCTGTCTTGGAATACCCCATGCCTGAAAATACCCTCGCAGACCGTCTGAAGACCGCTTTCAGACCGGCATAAACCATGCATAGGGTTTGACAGCCCTAGAAAGTTTAAAAACCAAGCCTCAGGTGTAGAAACGCCCTTTCAAATCAGCGTTGAGTGTGGGTTCCCTCGCACCGACCGAGGGCCCTTTTAGACCAACCGCGGGCCCCCTTGCCAAGTTGCCCTCCCCCCAAAGGCCAGGGCTGCGACTGCCCCTGGGGGGGACGGAGGCATTCTGAAGTCGATTATTTCCATGCATCGCCCATATGCGTAATGTTAAAATCCGAAAATGTGTTTTTTATTGGGGGGGGGGGGGGGGGCAGGCGTCCCCCCGTCCCTCTGACGCCCTTGACAGCATGCACCAGGCGTTATCTTTGTTATCTTTTTTCCAGGCGTTATCTTTGACCGTTCCAGGTGAGGCGCGGTCTGCGGAGTCTGTACCGTTACCGTTCCAGGTGGGTTACGGTCTGACGGAGTCTGTACCGTTACCGTTCCAGGTGGGGGCGCGGTCTGACGGAGTCTGTACCGTTACCGTTCCAGGTGGGTTACGGTCTGACGGAGTCTGTACCGTTACCGTTCCAGGTGAGGCGCGGTCTGACGGAGTCTGTACCGTTACCGTTCCAGGTGAGGCGCGGTCTGACGGAGTCTGTACCGTTACCGTTCCAGGTGGGGCGCGGTCTGACGGAGTCTGTACCGTTACCGTTCCAGGTGGGTTACGGTCTGACGGAGTCTGTACCGTTACCGTTCCAGGTGAGTTACGGTCTGACGGAGTCTGTACCGTTACCGTTCCAGGTGGGTTACGGTCTGTACCGTTACCGTTCCAGGTGGGGCGTGGTCTGACGGAGTATGTACCGTTACCGTTCCAGGTGGGGCGCGGTCTGACGGAGTCTGTACCGTTACCGTTCCAGGTGGGGCGCGGTCTGACGGAGTCTGTACCGTTACCGTTCCAGGTGGGGCGCGGTCTGACGGAGTCTGTACCGTTACCGTTCCAGGTGGGTTACGGTCTGACGGAGTCTGTACCGTTACCGTTCCAGGTGAGGCGCGGTCTGACGGAGTATGTACCGTTACCGTTCCAGGTGGGTTACGGTCTGACGGAGTCTGTACCGTTACCGTTCCAGGTGGGTTACGGTCTGACGGAGTCTGTACCGTTACCGTTCCAGGTGGGTTACGGTCTGACGGAGTCTGTACCGTTACCGTTCCAGGTGGGTTACGGTCTGACGGAGTCTGTACCGTTACCGTTCCAGGTGAGTTACGGTCTGACGGAGTCTGTACCGTTACCGTTCCAGGTGGGTTACGGTCTGTACCGTTACCGTTCCAGGTGGGGCGCGGTCTGACGGAGTATGTACCGTTACCGTTCCAGGTGGGGCGTGGTCTGACGGAGTCTGTACCGTTACCGTTCCAGGTGGGGCGCGGTCTGACGGAGTATGTACCGTTACCGTTCCAGGTGGGGCGCGGTCTGACGGAGTCTGTACCGTTACCGTTCCAGGTGGGTTACGGTCTGACGGAGTCTGTACCGTTACCGTTCCAGGTGGGTTACGGTCTGACGGAGTCTGCACCGTTACCGTTCCAGGTGGGTTACGGTCTGACGGAGTCTGCACCGTTACCGTTCCAGGTGGGTTACGGTCTGACGGAGTATGTACCGTTACCGTTCCAGGTGGGGCGCGGTCTGACGGAGTCTGTACCGTTACCGTTCCAGGTGAGGCGCGGTCTGACGGAGTCTGTACCGTTACCGTTCCAGGTGGGGCGGGGTCTGACGGAGTCTGTACCGTTACCGTTCCAGGTGGGTTACGGTCTGACGGAGTCTGTACCGTTACCGTTCCAGGTGGGTTACGGTCTGACGGAGTCTGTACCGTTACCGTTCCAGGTGGGGCGCGGTCTGACGGAGTCTGTACCGTTACCGTTCCAGGTGGGGCGCGGTCTGACGGAGTCTGTACCGTTACCGTTCCAGGTGGGTTACGGTCTGACGGAGTCTGTACCATTACCGTTCCAGGTGGGGTGCGGTCTGACGGAGTCTGTACCGTTACCGTTCCAGGTGGGTTACGGTCTGACGGAGTCTGTACCGTTACCGTTCCAGGTGGGTTACGGTCTGACGGAGTCTGTACCGTTACCGTTCCAGGTGGGGCGCGGTCTGACGGAGTCTGTACCGTTACCGTTCCAGGTGGGTTACGGTCTGACGGAGTCTGTACCGTTACCGTTCCAGGTGGGGCGCGGTCTGACGGAGTCTGTACCGTTACCGTTCCAGGTGGGTTACGGTCTGACGGAGTCTGTACCGTTACCGTTCCAGGTGGGTTACGGTCTGACGGAGTCTGTACCGTTACCGTTCCAGGTGGGGAGAGGTCTGACGGAGTCTGTACCGTTACCGTTCCAGGTGGGTTACGGTCTGACGGAGTCTGTACCGTTACCGTTCCAGGTGGGTAACGGTCTGACGGAGTCTGTACCGTTACCGTTCCAGGTGAGGCGCGGTCTGACGGAGTCTGTACCGTTACCGTTCCAGGTGAGGCGCGGTCTGACGGAGTCTGTACCGTTACCGTTCCAGGTGGGTTACGGTCTAACGGAGTCTGTACCGTTACCGTTCCAGGTGAGGCGCAGTCTGACGGAGTCTGTACCGTTACCGTTCCAGGTGGGTTACGGTCTGACGGAGTCTGTACCGTTACCGTTCCAGGTGGGGCGCGGTCTGACGGAGTCTGTACCGTTACCGTTCCAGGTGGGTTACGGTCTGACGGAGTCTGTACCGTTACCGTTCCAGGTGAGGCGCGGTCTGACGGAGTCTGTACCGTTACCGTTCCAGGTGGGTTACGGTCTGACGGAGTCTGTACCGTTACCGTTCCAGGTGGGGCGCGGTCTGACGGAGTATGTACCGTTACCGTTCCAGGTGGGTTACGGTCTGACGGAGTCTGTACCGTTACCGTTCCAGGTGGGGCGCGGTCTGACGGAGTCTGTACCGTTACCGTTCCAGGTGGGGCGCGGTCTGACGGAGTCTGTACCGTTACCGTTCCAGGTGAGGCGCGGTCTGACGGAGTCTGCACCGTTACCGTTCCAGGTGGGTTACGGTCTGACGGATTATGTACCGTTACCGTTCCAGGTGGGGCGCGGTCTGACGGAGTCTGTACCGTTACCGTTCCAGGTGGGTTACGGTCTGACGGAGTCTGTACCGTTACCGTTCCAGGTGGGGCGCGGTCTGACGGAGTATGTACCGTTACCGTTCCAGGTGGGTTACGGTCTGACGGAGTCTGTACCTTTACCGTTCCAGGTGGGGCGCGGTCTGACGGAGTCTGTACCGTTACCGTTCCAGGTGGGTTACGGTCTGACGGAGTCTGTACCGTTACCGTTCCAGGTGAGGCGCGGTCTGACGGAGTCTGTACCGTTACCGTTCCAGGTGGGTTACGGTCTGACGGAGTCTGTACCGTTACCGTTCCAGGTGGGTTACGGTCTGACGGAGTCTGTACCGTTACCGTTCCAGGTGGGTTACGGTCTGACGGAGTCTGTACCGTTACCGTTCCAGGTGGGTTACGGTCTGACCGAGTCTGTACCGTTACCGTTCCAGGTGAGGCGCGGTCTGATGGAGTCTGTACCGTTACCGTTCCAGGTGGGTTACGGTCTGACGGAGTCTGTACCGTTACCGTTCCAGGTGGGTTACGGTCTGACCGAGTCTGTACCGTTACCGTTCCAGGTGAGGCGCGGTCTGTCGGAGTCTGTACCGTTACCGTTCCAGGTGGGTTACGGTCTGACGGAGTCTGTACCGTTACCGTTCCAGGTGAGGCGCGGTCTGACGGAGTCTGTACCGTTACCGTTCCAGGTGGGTTACGGTCTGACGGAGTCTGTACCGTTACCGTTCCAGGTGAGGCGCGGTCTGACGGAGTCTGTACCGTTACCGTTCCAGGTGGGTTACGGTCTGACGGAGTCTGTACCGTTCCAGGTGAGGCGCGGTCTGACGGAGTTTGTACCGTTACCGTTCCAGGTGGGTTACGGTCTGACGGAGTCTGTACCGTTACCGTTCCAGGTGGGTTACGGTCTGACGGAGTCTGTACCGTTACCGTTCCAGGTGAGGCGCGGTCTGACGGAGTCTGTACCGTTACCGTTCCAGGTGGGTTACGGTCTGACGGAGTCTGTACCGTTACCGTTCCAGGTGGGTTACGGTCTGACGGAGTCTGTACCGTTACCGTTCCAGGTGGGTTACGGTCTGACGGAGTCTGTACCGTTACCGTTCCAGGTGGGTTACGGTCTGACCGAGTCTGTACCGTTACCGTTCCAGGTGAGGCGCGGTCTGATGGAGTCTGTACCGTTACCGTTCCAGGTGGGTTACGGTCTGACGGAGTCTGTACCGTTACCGTTCCAGGTGGGCTACGGTCTGACGGAGTATGTACCGTTACCGTTCCAGGTGGGTTACGGTCTGACGGAGTCTGTACCGTTACCGTTCCAGGTGGGGCGCGGTCTGACGGAGTCTGTACCGTTACCGTTCCAGGTGGGGCGCGGTCTGACGGAGTCTGTACCGTTACCGTTCCAGGTGGGTTACGGTCTGACGGAGTCTGTACCGTTACCGTTCCAGGTGAGGCGCGGTCTGACGGAGTATGTACCGTTACCGTTCCAGGTGAGGCGCGGTCTGACGGAGTCTGTACCGTTACCGTTCCAGGTGAGGCGCGGTCTGACGAAGTCTGTACCGTTACCGTTCCAGGTGAGGCGCGGTCTGACGGAGTCTGTACCGTTACCGTTCCAGGTGGGTTACGGTCTGACGGAGTCTGTACCGTTACCGTTCCAGGTGGGGCGCGGTCTGACGGAGTCTGTACCGTTACCGTTCCAGGTGGGTTACGGTCTGACGGAGTCTGTACCGTTACCGTTCCAGGTGAGGCGCGGTCTGACGGAGTCTGTACCGTTACCGTTCCAGGTGGGTTACGGTCTGACGGAGGTGGTTACGGTCTGACCGTTACCGTTCCAGGTGGGGCGCGGTCTGACGGAGTCTGTACCGTTACCGTTCCAGGTGGGCTACGGTCTGACGGAGTATGTACCGTTACCGTTCCAGGTGGGTTACGGTCTGACGGAGTCTGTACCGTTACCGTTCCAGGTGGGGCGCGGTCTGACGGAGTCTGTACCGTTACCGTTCCAGGTGGGGCGCGGTCTGACGGAGTCTGTACCGTTACCGTTCCAGGTGGGTTACGGTCTGACGGAGTCTGTACCGTTACCGTTCCAGGTGAGGCGCGGTCTGACGGAGTATGTACCGTTACCGTTCCAGGTGAGGCGCGGTCTGACGGAGTCTGTACCGTTACCGTTCCAGGTGAGGCGCGGTCTGACGAAGTCTGTACCGTTACCGTTCCAGGTGAGGCGCGGTCTGACGGAGTCTGTACCGTTACCGTTCCAGGTGGGTTACGGTCTGACGGAGTCTGTACCGTTACCGTTCCAGGTGGGGCGCGGTCTGACGGAGTCTGTACCGTTACCGTTCCAGGTGGGTTACGGTCTGACGGAGTCTGTACCGTTACCGTTCCAGGTGAGGCGCGGTCTGACGGAGTCTGTACCGTTACCGTTCCAGGTGAGGCGCGGTCTGACGGAGTCTGTACCGTTACCGTTCCAGGTGGGTTACGGTCTGACGGAGTCTGTACCGTTACCGTTCCAGGTGGGTTACGGTCTGACGGAGTCTGTACCGTTACCGTTCCAGGTGAGGCGCGGTCTGACGGAGTCTGTACCGTTACCGGTCCAGGTGGGTTACGGTCTGACGGAGTCTGTACCGTTACCGTTCCAGGTGGGGCGCGGTCTGACGGAGTCTGTACCGTTACCGTTCCAGGTGGGTTACGGTCTGACGGAGTCTGTACCGTTACCGTTCCAGGTGGGTTACGGTCTGACGGAGTCTGTACCGTTACCGTTCCAGGTGGGGCGCGGTCTGACGGAGTCTGTACCGTTACCGTTCCAGGTGGGTTACGGTCTGACGGAGTCTGTACCGTTACCGTTCCAGGTGAGGCGCGGTCTGACGGAGTCTGTACCGTTACCGTTCCCGGTGAGGCGCGGTCTGACGGAGTCTGTACCGTTACCGTTCCAGGTGGGGCACGGTCTGACGGAGTCTGTACCGTTACCGTTCCAGGTGGGTTACGGTCTGACGGAGTCTGTACCGTTACCGTTCCAGGTGGGTTACGGTCTGACGGAGTCTGTACCGTTACCGTTCCAGGTGGGTTGCGGTCTGACGGAGTCTGTACCGTTACCGTTCCAGGTGGGGCGCGGTCTGACGGAGTATGTACCGTTACCGTTCCAGGTGGGGCGCGGTCTGACGGAGTCTGTACCGTTACCGTTCCAGGTGGGGCGCGGTCTGACGGAGTATGTACCGTTACCGTTCCAGGTGGGGTGCGGTCTGACGGAGTCTGTACCGTTACCGTTCCAGGTGGGGCGCGGTCTGACGGAGTCTGTACCGTTACCGTTCCAGGTGGGTTACGGTCTGACGGGGTATGTACCGTTACCGTTCCAGGTGGGGCGCGGTCTGACGGAGTCTGTACCGTTACCGTTCCAGGTGAGGCGCGGTCTGACGGAGTCTGTACCGTTACCGTTCCAGGTGGGTTACGGTCTGACGGAGTCTGTACCGTTACCGTTCCAGGTGGGTTACGGTCTGACGGAGTCTGTACCGTTACCGTTCCAGGTGGGGCGCGGTCTGACGGAGTCTATACCATTACCGTTCCAGGTGGGGCGCGGTCTGACGGAGTCTGTACCGTTACCGTTCCAGGTGGGTTACGGTCTGACGGAGTCTGTACCATTACCGTTCCAGGTGGGGCGCGGTCTGACGGAGTCTGTACCGTTACCGTTCCAGGTGGGTTACGGTCTGACGGAGTCTGTACCGTTACCGTTCCAGGTGGGTTACGGTCTGACGGAGTCTGTACCGTTACCGTTCCAGGTGGGGCGCGGTCTGACGGAGTCTGTACCGTTACCGTTCCAGGTGGGTTACGGTCTGACGGAGTCTGTACCGTTACCGTTCCAGGTGGGTTACGGTCTGACGGAGTCTGTACCGTTACCGTTCCAGGTGGGGAGAGGTCTGACGGAGTCTGTACCGTTACCGTTCCAGGTGGGGAGAGGTCTGACGGAGTCTGTACCGTTACCGTTCCAGGTAGGACCCGGTCTGACGGAGTCTGTACCGTTACCGTTCCAGGTGGGTTACGGTCTGACGGAGTCTGTACCGTTACCGTTCCAGGTGAGGCGCGGTCTGACGGAGTCTGTACCGTTACCGTTCCAGGTGAGGCGCGGTCTGACGGAGTCTGTACCGTTACCGTTCCAGGTGGGTTACGGTCTGACGGAGTCTGTACCGTTACCGTTCCAGGTGAGGCGCGGTCTGACGGAGTCTGTACCGTTACCGTTCCAGGTTGGTTACGGTCTGACGGAGTCTGTACCGTTACCGTTCCAGGTGGGGCGCGGTCTGACGGAGTCTGTACCGTTACCGTTCCAGGTGGGTTACGGTCTGACGGAGTCTGTACCGTTACCGTTCCAGGTGAGGCGCGGTCTGACGGAGTCTGTACCGTTACCGTTCCAGGTGGGTTACGGTCTGACGGAGTATGTACCGTTACCGTTCCAGGTGGGGCGCGGTCTGACGGAGTATGTACCGTTACCGTTCCAGGTGGGTTACGGTCTGACGGAGTCTGTACCGTTACCGTTCCAGGTGGGGCGCGGTCTGATGGAGTCTGTACCGTTACCGTTCCAGGTGGGTCGCGGTCTGACGGAGTCTGTACCGTTACCGTTCCTGGTGAGGCGCGGTCTGACGGAGTCTGTACCGTTACCGTTCCAGGTGGGTTACGGTCTGACGGAGTCTGTACCGTTACCGTTCCAGGTGAGGCGCGGTCTGACGGAGTCTGTACCGTTACCGTTCCAGGTGGGTTACGGTCTGACGGAGTCTGTACCGTTACCGTTCCAGGTGAGGCGCGGTCTGACGGAGTCTGTACCGTTACCGTTCCAGGTGGGTTACGGTCTGACGGAGTCTGTACCGTTACCGTTCCAGGTGGGTTACGGTCTGACGGAGTCTGTACCGTTACCGTTCCAGGTGGGTTACGGTCTGACCGAGTCTGTACCGTTACCGTTCCAGGTGAGGCGCGGTCTGACGGAGTCTGTACCGTTACCGTTCCAGGTGGGTTACGGTCTGACGGAGTCTGTACCGTTACCGTTCCAGGTGGGTTACGGTCTGACCGAGTCTGTACCGTTACCGTTCCAGGTGAGGCGCGGTCTGACGGAGTCTGTACCGTTACCGTTCCAGGTGGGTTACGGTCTGACGGAGTCTGTACCGTTACCGTTCCAGGTGAGGCGCGGTCTGACGGAGTCTGTACCGTTACCGTTCCAGGTGAGGCGCGATCTGACGGAGTCTGTACCGTTACCGTTCCAGGTGGGTTACGGTCTGACGGAGTCTGTACCGTTACCGTTCCAGGTGGGGCGTGGTCTGACGGAGTCTGTACCGTTACCGTTCCAGGTGGGCTACGGTCTGACGGAGTATGTACCGTTACCGTTCCAGGTGGGTTACGGTCTGACGGAGTCTGTACCGTTACCGTTCCAGGTGGGGCGCGGTCTGACGGAGTCTGTACCGTTACCGTTCCAGGTGGGTTACGGTCTGACGGAGTCTGTACCGCTACCGTTCCAGGTGGGGCGCGGTCTGACGGAGTCTGTTCCGTTACCGTTCCAGGTGGGTTACGGTCTGACGGAGTCTGTACCGTTACCGTTCCAGGTGAGGCGCGGTCTGAGGGAGTCTGTACCGTTACCGTTCCAGGTGAGGCGCGGTCTGACGGAGTCTGTACCGTTACCGTTCCAGGTGGGTTACGGTCTGACGGAGTCTGTACCGTTACCGTTCCAGGTGGGTTACGGTCTGACGGAGTCTGTACCGTTACCGTTCCAGATGAGGCGCGGTCTGACGGAGTCTGTACCGTTACCGTTCCAGGTGGGTTACGGTCTGACGGAGTCTGTACCGTTACCGTTCCAGGTGGGGCGCGGTCTGACGGAGTCTGTACCGTTACCGTTCCAGGTGAGGCGCGGTCTGACGGAGTCTGTACCGTTACCGTTCCAGGTGGGGCGCGGTCTGACGGAGTCTGTACCGTTACCGTTCCAGGTGGGTTACGGTCTGACGGAGTCTGTATCGTTACCGTTCCAGGTGAGGCGCGGTCTGACCGAGTCTGTACCGTTACCGTTCCAGGTGAGGCGCGGTCTGACGGAGTTTGTACCGTTACCGTTCCAGGTGGGGCGCGGTCTGACGGAGTCTGTACTGTTACCGTTCCAGGTGGGTTACGGTCTGACGGAGTCTGTACCGTTACCGTTCCAGGTGGGTTACGGTCTGACGGAGTCTGTACCGTTACCGTTCCAGGTGGGTTACGGTCTGACGGAGTCTGTACCGTTACCGTTCCAGGTGGGGCGCGGTCTGACGGAGTATGTACCGTTACCGTTCCAGGTGGGGCGCGGTCTGACGGAGTCTGTACCGTTACCGTTCCAGGTGGGGCGCGGTCTGACGGAGTATGTACCGTTACCGTTCCAGGTGGGGCGCGGTCTGACGGAGTCTGTACCGTTACCGTTCCAGGTGGGGCGCGGTCTGACGGAGTTTGTACCGTTACCGTTCCAGGTGGGTTACGGTCTGACGGAGTCTGTACCGTTACCGTTCCAGGTGGGTTACGGTCTGACGGAGTCTGCACCGTTACCGTTCCAGGTGGGTTACGGTCTGACGGAGTCTGCACCGTTACCGTTCCAGGTGGGTTACGGTCTGACGGAGTATGTACCGTTACCGTTCCAGGTGGGGCGCGGTCTGACGGAGTCTGTACCGTTACCGTTCCAGGTGAGGCGCAGTCTGACGGAGTCTGTACCGTTACCGTTCCAGGTGGGGCGCGGTCTGACGGAGTCTGTACCGTTACCGTTCCAGGTGGGTTACGGTCTGACGGAGTCTGTACCGTTACCGTTCCAGGTGGGTTACGGTCTGACGGAGTCTGTACCGTTACCGTTCCAGGTGGGGCGCGGTCTGACGGAGTCTGTACCGTTACCGTTCCAGGTGGGGCGCGGTCTGACGGAGTCTGTACCGTTACCGTTCCAGGTGGGTTACGGTCTGACGGAGTCTGTACCATTACCGTTCCAGGTGGGGTGCGGTCTGACGGAGTCTGTACTGTTACCGTTCCAGGTGGGTTACGGTCTGACGGAGTCTGTACCGTTACCGTTCCAGGTGGGTTACGGTCTGACGGAGTCTGTACCGTTACCGTTCCAGGTGGGTTACGGTCTGACGGAGTCTGTACCGTTACCGTTCCAGGTGGGGCGCGGTCTGACGGAGTCTGTACCGTTACCGTTCTAGGTGGGTTACGGTCTGACGGAGTCTGTACCGTTACCGTTCCAGGTGGGGCGCGGTCTGACGGAGTCTGTACCGTTACCGTTCCAGGTGGGTTACGGTCTGACGTAGTCTGTACCGTTACCGTTCCAGGTGGGTTACGGTCTGACGGAGTCTGTACCGTTACCGTTCCAGGTGGGGAGAGGTCTGACGGAGTCTTTACCGTTACCGTTCCAGGTGGGTTACGGTCTGACGGAGTCTGTACCGTTACCGTTCCAGGTGGGTTACGGTCTGACGGAGTCTGTACCGTTACCGTTCCAGGTGAGGCGCGGTCTGACGGAGTCTGTACCGTTACCGTTCCAGGTGAGGCGCGGTCTGACGGAGTCTGTACCGTTACCGTTCCAGGTGGGTTACGGTCTGACGGAGTCTGTACCGTTACCGTTCCAGGTGGGTTACGGTCTGACGGAGTCTGTACCGTTACCGTTCCAGGTGGGTTACGGTCTGACGGAGTCTGTACCGTTACCGTTCCAGGTGGGGCGCGGTCTGACGGAGTATGTACCGTTACCGTTCCAGGTGGGTTACGGTCTGACGGAGTCTGTACCGTTACCGTTCCAGATGGGGCGCGGTCTGACGGAGTCTGTACCGTTACCGTTCCAGGTGGGTTACGGTCTGACGGAGTCTGTACCGTTACCGTTCCAGGTGAGGCGCGGTCTGACGGAGTATGTACCGTTACCGTTCCAGGTGAGGCGCGGTCTGACGGAGTCTGTACCATTACCGTTCCAGGTGAGGCGCGGTCTGACGGAGTCTGTACCGTTACTGTTCCAGGTGAGGCGCGGTCTGACGGAGTCTGTACCGTTACCGTTCCAGGTGGGTTACGGTCTGACGGAGTCTGTACCGTTACCGTTCCAGGTGGGGCGCGGTCTGACGGAGTCTGTACCGTTACCGTTCCAGATGGGGCGCGGTCTGATGGAGTATGTACCGTTACCGTTCCAGGTGGGGCGCGGTCTGACGGAGTCTGTACCGTTACCGTTCCAGGTGGGGCGCGGTCTGACGGAGTCTGTACCGTTACCGTTCCAGGTGGGTTACGGTCTGACGGAGTCTGTACCGTTACCGTTCCAGGTGGGTTACGGTCTGACGGAGTCTGCACCGTTACCGTTCCAGGTGAGGCGCGGTCTGACGGAGTCTGTACCGTTACCGTTCCAGGTGGGTTACGGTCTGACGGAGTATGTACCGTTACCGTTCCAGGTGGGGCGCGGTCTGACGGAGTATGTACCGTTACCGTTCCAGGTGGGCTACGGTCTGACGGAGTCTGTACCGTTACCGTTCCAGGTGGGGCGCGGTCTGATGGAGTCTGTACCGTTACCGTTCCAGGTGGGTCGCGGTCTGACGGAGTCTGTACCGTTACCGTTCCTGGTGAGGCGCGGTCTGACGGAGTCTGTACCGTTACCGTTCCAGGTGGGTTACGGTCTGACGGAGTCTGTACCGTTACCGTTCCAGGTGAGGCGCGGTCTGACGGAGTCTGTACCGTTACCGTTCCAGGTGGGTTACGGTCTGACGGAGTCTGTACCGTTACCGTTCCAGGTGAGGCGCGGTCTGACGGAGTCTGTACCGTTACCGTTCCAGGTGGGTTACGGTCTGACGGAGTCTGTACCGTTACCGTTCCAGGTGGGTTACGGTCTGACGGAGTCTGTACCGTTACCGTTCCAGGTGGGTTACGGTCTGACCGAGTCTGTACCGTTACCGTTCCAGGTGAGGCGCGGTCTGACGGAGTCTGTACCGTTACCGTTCCAGGTGGGTTACGGTCTGACGGAGTCTGTACCGTTACCGTTCCAGGTGGGTTACGGTCTGACCGAGTCTGTACCGTTACCGTTCAGGTGAGGCGCGGTCTGACGGAGTCTGTACCGTTACCGTTCCAGGTGGGTTACGGTCTGACGGAGTCTGTACCGTTACCGTTCCAGGTGAGGCGCGGTCTGACGGAGTCTGTACCGTTACCGTTCCAGGTGAGGCGCGATCTGACGGAGTCTGTACCGTTACCGTTCCAGGTGGGTTACGGTCTGACGGAGTCTGTACCGTTACCGTTCCAGGTGGGGCGTGGTCTGACGGAGTCTGTACCGTTACCGTTCCAGGTGGGCTACGGTCTGACGGAGTATGTACCGTTACCGTTCCAGGTGGGTTACGGTCTGACGGAGTCTGTACCGTTACCGTTCCAGGTGGGGCGCGGTCTGACGGAGTCTGTACCGTTACCGTTCCAGGTGGGTTACGGTCTGACGGAGTCTGTACCGCTACCGTTCCAGGTGGGGCGCGGTCTGACGGAGTCTGTTCCGTTACCGTTCCAGGTGGGTTACGGTCTGACGGAGTCTGTACCGTTACCGTTCCAGGTGAGGCGCGGTCTGAGGGAGTCTGTACCGTTACCGTTCCAGGTGAGGCGCGGTCTGACGGAGTCTGTACCGTTACCGTTCCAGGTGGGTTACGGTCTGACGGAGTCTGTACCGTTACCGTTCCAGGTGGGTTACGGTCTGACGGAGTCTGTACCGCTACCGTTCCAGATGAGGCGCGGTCTGACGGAGTCTGTACCGTTACCGTTCCAGGTGGGTTACGGTCTGACGGAGTCTGTACCGTTACCGTTCCAGGTGGGGCGCGGTCTGACGGAGTCTGTACCGTTACCGTTCCAGGTGAGGCGCGGTCTGACGGAGTCTGTACCGTTACCGTTCCAGGTGGGGCGCGGTCTGACGGAGTCTGTACCGTTACCGTTCCAGGTGGGTTACGGTCTGACGGAGTCTGTATCGTTACCGTTCCAGGTGAGGCGCGGTCTGACCGAGTCTGTACCGTTACCGTTCCAGGTGAGGCGCGGTCTGACGGAGTCTGTACCGTTACCGTTCCAGGTGGGGCGCGGTCTGACGGAGTCTGTACTGTTACCGTTCCAGGTGGGTTACGGTCTGACGGAGTCTGTACCGTTACCGTTCCAGGTGGGTTACGGTCTGACGGAGTCTGTACCGTTACCGTTCCAGGTGGGTTACGGTCTGACGGAGTCTGTACCGTTACCGTTCCAGGTGGGGCGCGGTCTGACGGAGTATGTACCGTTACCGTTCCAGGTGGGGCGCGGTCTGACGGAGTCTGTACCGTTACCGTTCCAGGTGGGGCGCGGTCTGACGGAGTCTGTACCGTTACCGTTCCAGGTGGGTTACGGTCTGACGGAGTCTGTACCGTTACCGTTCCAGGTGGGTTACGGTCTGACGGAGTCTGTACCGTTACCGTTCCAGGTGGGGAGAGGTCTGACGGAGTCTGTACCGTTACCGTTCCAGGTGGGGAGAGGTCTGACGGAGTCTGTACCGTTACCGTTCCAGGTAGGACCCGGTCTGACGGAGTCTGTACCGTTACCGTTCCAGGTGGGTTACGGTCTGACGGAGTCTGTACCGTTACCGTTCCAGGTGAGGCGCGGTCTGACGGAGTCTGTACCGTTACCGTTCCAGGTGAGGCGCGGTCTGACGGAGTCTGTACCGTTACCGTTCCAGGTGGGTTACGGTCTGACGGAGTCTGTACCGTTACCGTTCCAGGTGAGGCGCGGTCTGACGGAGTCTGTACCGTTACCGTTCCAGGTTGGTTACGGTCTGACGGAGTCTGTACCGTTACCGTTCCAGGTGGGGCGCGGTCTGACGGAGTCTGTACCGTTACCGTTCCAGGTGGGTTACGGTCTGACGGAGTCTGTACCGTTACCGTTCCAGGTGAGGCGCGGTCTGACGGAGTCTGTACCGTTACCGTTCCAGGTGGGTTACGGTCTGACGGAGTATGTACCGTTACCGTTCCAGGTGGGGCGCGGTCTGACGGAGTATGTACCGTTACCGTTCCAGGTGGGTTACGGTCTGACGGAGTCTGTACCGTTACCGTTCCAGGTGGGGCGCGGTCTGATGGAGTCTGTACCGTTACCGTTCCAGGTGGGTCGCGGTCTGACGGAGTCTGTACCGTTACCGTTCCTGGTGAGGCGCGGTCTGACGGAGTCTGTACCGTTACCGTTCCAGGTGGGTTACGGTCTGACGGAGTCTGTACCGTTACCGTTCCAGGTGAGGCGCGGTCTGACGGAGTCTGTACCGTTACCGTTCCAGGTGGGTTACGGTCTGACGGAGTCTGTACCGTTACCGTTCCAGGTGAGGCGCGGTCTGACGGAGTCTGTACCGTTACCGTTCCAGGTGGGTTACGGTCTGACGGAGTCTGTACCGTTACCGTTCCAGGTGGGTTACGGTCTGACGGAGTCTGTACCGTTACCGTTCCAGGTGGGTTACGGTCTGACCGAGTCTGTACCGTTACCGTTCCAGGTGAGGCGCGGTCTGACGGAGTCTGTACCGTTACCGTTCCAGGTGGGTTACGGTCTGACGGAGTCTGTACCGTTACCGTTCCAGGTGGGTTACGGTCTGACCGAGTCTGTACCGTTACCGTTCCAGGTGAGGCGCGGTCTGACGGAGTCTGTACCGTTACCGTTCCAGGTGGGTTACGGTCTGACGGAGTCTGTACCGTTACCGTTCCAGGTGAGGCGCGGTCTGACGGAGTCTGTACCGTTACCGTTCCAGGTGAGGCGCGATCTGACGGAGTCTGTACCGTTACCGTTCCAGGTGGGTTACGGTCTGACGGAGTCTGTACCGTTACCGTTCCAGGTGGGGCGTGGTCTGACGGAGTCTGTACCGTTACCGTTCCAGGTGGGCTACGGTCTGACGGAGTATGTACCGTTACCGTTCCAGGTGGGTTACGGTCTGACGGAGTCTGTACCGTTACCGTTCCAGGTGGGGCGCGGTCTGACGGAGTCTGTACCGTTACCGTTCCAGGTGGGTTACGGTCTGACGGAGTCTGTACCGCTACCGTTCCAGGTGGGGCGCGGTCTGACGGAGTCTGTTCCGTTACCGTTCCAGGTGGGTTACGGTCTGACGGAGTCTGTACCGTTACCGTTCCAGGTGAGGCGCGGTCTGAGGGAGTCTGTACCGTTACCGTTCCAGGTGAGGCGCGGTCTGACGGAGTCTGTACCGTTACCGTTCCAGGTGGGTTACGGTCTGACGGAGTCTGTACCGTTACCGTTCCAGGTGGGTTACGGTCTGACGGAGTCTGTACCGTTACCGTTCCAGATGAGGCGCGGTCTGACGGAGTCTGTACCGTTACCGTTCCAGGTGGGTTACGGTCTGACGGAGTCTGTACCGTTACCGTTCCAGGTGGGGCGCGGTCTGACGGAGTCTGTACCGTTACCGTTCCAGGTGAGGCGCGGTCTGACGGAGTCTGTACCGTTACCGTTCCAGGTGGGGCGCGGTCTGACGGAGTCTGTACCGTTACCGTTCCAGGTGGGTTACGGTCTGACGGAGTCTGTATCGTTACCGTTCCAGGTGAGGCGCGGTCTGACCGAGTCTGTACCGTTACCGTTCCAGGTGAGGCGCGGTCTGACGGAGTTTGTACCGTTACCGTTCCAGGTGGGGCGCGGTCTGACGGAGTCTGTACTGTTACCGTTCCAGGTGGGTTACGGTCTGACGGAGTCTGTACCGTTACCGTTCCAGGTGGGTTACGGTCTGACGGAGTCTGTACCGTTACCGTTCCAGGTGGGTTACGGTCTGACGGAGTCTGTACCGTTACCGTTCCAGGTGGGGCGCGGTCTGACGGAGTATGTACCGTTACCGTTCCAGGTGGGGCGCGGTCTGACGGAGTCTGTACCGTTACCGTTCCAGGTGGGGCGCGGTCTGACGGAGTATGTACCGTTACCGTTCCAGGTGGGGCGCGGTCTGACGGAGTCTGTACCGTTACCGTTCCAGGTGGGGCGCGGTCTGACGGAGTTTGTACCGTTACCGTTCCAGGTGGGTTACGGTCTGACGGAGTCTGTACCGTTACCGTTCCAGGTGGGTTACGGTCTGACGGAGTCTGCACCGTTACCGTTCCAGGTGGGTTACGGTCTGACGGAGTCTGCACCGTTACCGTTCCAGGTGGGTTACGGTCTGACGGAGTATGTACCGTTACCGTTCCAGGTGGGGCGCGGTCTGACGGAGTCTGTACCGTTACCGTTCCAGGTGAGGCGCAGTCTGACGGAGTCTGTACCGTTACCGTTCCAGGTGGGGCGCGGTCTGACGGAGTCTGTACCGTTACCGTTCCAGGTGGGTTACGGTCTGACGGAGTCTGTACCGTTACCGTTCCAGGTGGGTTACGGTCTGACGGAGTCTGTACCGTTACCGTTCCAGGTGGGGCGCGGTCTGACGGAGTCTGTACCGTTACCGTTCCAGGTGGGGCGCGGTCTGACGGAGTCTGTACCGTTACCGTTCCAGGTGGGTTACGGTCTGACGGAGTCTGTACCATTACCGTTCCAGGTGGGGTGCGGTCTGACGGAGTCTGTACTGTTACCGTTCCAGGTGGGTTACGGTCTGACGGAGTCTGTACCGTTACCGTTCCAGGTGGGTTACGGTCTGACGGAGTCTGTACCGTTACCGTTCCAGGTGGGTTACGGTCTGACGGAGTCTGTACCGTTACCGTTCCAGGTGGGGCGCGGTCTGACGGAGTCTGTACCGTTACCGTTCTAGGTGGGTTACGGTCTGACGGAGTCTGTACCGTTACCGTTCCAGGTGGGGCGCGGTCTGACGGAGTCTGTACCGTTACCGTTCCAGGTGGGTTACGGTCTGACGTAGTCTGTACCGTTACCGTTCCAGGTGGGTTACGGTCTGACGGAGTCTGTACCGTTACCGTTCCAGGTGGGGAGAGGTCTGACGGAGTCTTTACCGTTACCGTTCCAGGTGGGTTACGGTCTGACGGAGTCTGTACCGTTACCGTTCCAGGTGGGTTACGGTCTGACGGAGTCTGTACCGTTACCGTTCCAGGTGAGGCGCGGTCTGACGGAGTCTGTACCGTTACCGTTCCAGGTGAGGCGCGGTCTGACGGAGTCTGTACCGTTACCGTTCCAGGTGGGTTACGGTCTGACGGAGTCTGTACCGTTACCGTTCCAGGTGGGTTACGGTCTGACGGAGTCTGTACCGTTACCGTTCCAGGTGGGTTACGGTCTGACGGAGTCTGTACCGTTACCGTTCCAGGTGGGGCGCGGTCTGACGGAGTATGTACCGTTACCGTTCCAGGTGGGTTACGGTCTGACGGAGTCTGTACCGTTACCGTTCCAGATGGGGCGCGGTCTGACGGAGTCTGTACCGTTACCGTTCCAGGTGGGTTACGGTCTGACGGAGTCTGTACCGTTACCGTTCCAGGTGAGGCGCGGTCTGACGGAGTATGTACCGTTACCGTTCCAGGTGAGGCGCGGTCTGACGGAGTCTGTACCATTACCGTTCCAGGTGAGGCGCGGTCTGACGGAGTCTGTACCGTTACTGTTCCAGGTGAGGCGCGGTCTGACGGAGTCTGTACCGTTACCGTTCCAGGTGGGTTACGGTCTGACGGAGTCTGTACCGTTACCGTTCCAGGTGGGGCGCGGTCTGACGGAGTCTGTACCGTTACCGTTCCAGATGGGGCGCGGTCTGACGGAGTATGTACCGTTACCGTTCCAGGTGGGGCGCGGTCTGACGGAGTCTGTACCGTTACCGTTCCAGGTGGGGCGCGGTCTGACGGAGTCTGTACCGTTACCGTTCCAGGTGGGTTACGGTCTGACGGAGTCTGTACCGTTACCGTTCCAGGTGGGTTACGGTCTGACGGAGTCTGCACCGTTACCGTTCCAGGTGAGGCGCGGTCTGACGGAGTCTGTACCGTTACCGTTCCAGGTGGGTTACGGTCTGACGGAGTATGTACCGTTACCGTTCCAGGTGGGGCGCGGTCTGACGGAGTATGTACCGTTACCGTTCCAGGTGGGCTACGGTCTGACGGAGTCTGTACCGTTACCGTTCCAGGTGGGGCGCGGTCTGATGGAGTCTGTACCGTTACCGTTCCAGGTGGGTCGCGGTCTGACGGAGTCTGTACCGTTACCGTTCCTGGTGAGGCGCGGTCTGACGGAGTCTGTACCGTTACCGTTCCAGGTGGGTTACGGTCTGACGGAGTCTGTACCGTTACCGTTCCAGGTGAGGCGCGGTCTGACGGAGTCTGTACCGTTACCGTTCCAGGTGGGTTACGGTCTGACGGAGTCTGTACCGTTACCGTTCCAGGTGAGGCGCGGTCTGACGGAGTCTGTACCGTTACCGTTCCAGGTGGGTTACGGTCTGACGGAGTCTGTACCGTTACCGTTCCAGGTGGGTTACGGTCTGACGGAGTCTGTACCGTTACCGTTCCAGGTGGGTTACGGTCTGACCGAGTCTGTACCGTTACCGTTCCAGGTGAGGCGCGGTCTGACGGAGTCTGTACCGTTACCGTTCCAGGTGGGTTACGGTCTGACGGAGTCTGTACCGTTACCGTTCCAGGTGGGTTACGGTCTGACCGAGTCTGTACCGTTACCGTTCAGGTGAGGCGCGGTCTGACGGAGTCTGTACCGTTACCGTTCCAGGTGGGTTACGGTCTGACGGAGTCTGTACCGTTACCGTTCCAGGTGAGGCGCGGTCTGACGGAGTCTGTACCGTTACCGTTCCAGGTGAGGCGCGATCTGACGGAGTCTGTACCGTTACCGTTCCAGGTGGGTTATGGTCTGACGGAGTCTGTACCGTTACCGTTCCAGGTGGGGCGTGGTCTGACGGAGTCTGTACCGTTACCGTTCCAGGTGGGCTACGGTCTGACGGAGTATGTACCGTTACCGTTCCAGGTGGGTTACGGTCTGACGGAGTCTGTACCGTTACCGTTCCAGGTGGGGCGCGGTCTGACGGAGTCTGTACCGTTACCGTTCCAGGTGGGTTACGGTCTGACGGAGTCTGTACCGCTACCGTTCCAGGTGGGGCGCGGTCTGACGGAGTCTGTTCCGTTACCGTTCCAGGTGGGTTACGGTCTGACGGAGTCTGTACCGTTACCGTTCCAGGTGAGGCGCGGTCTGAGGGAGTCTGTACCGTTACCGTTCCAGGTGAGGCGCGGTCTGACGGAGTCTGTACCGTTACCGTTCCAGGTGGGTTACGGTCTGACGGAGTCTGTACCGTTACCGTTCCAGGTGGGTTACGGTCTGACGGAGTCTGTACCGCTACCGTTCCAGATGAGGCGCGGTCTGACGGAGTCTGTACCGTTACCGTTCCAGGTGGGTTACGGTCTGACGGAGTCTGTACCGTTACCGTTCCAGGTGGGGCGCGGTCTGACGGAGTCTGTACCGTTACCGTTCCAGGTGAGGCGCGGTCTGACGGAGTCTGTACCGTTACCGTTCCAGGTGGGGCGCGGTCTGACGGAGTCTGTACCGTTACCGTTCCAGGTGGGTTACGGTCTGACGGAGTCTGTATCGTTACCGTTCCAGGTGAGGCGCGGTCTGACCGAGTCTGTACCGTTACCGTTCCAGGTGAGGCGCGGTCTGACGGAGTCTGTACCGTTACCGTTCCAGGTGGGGCGCGGTCTGACGGAGTCTGTACTGTTACCGTTCCAGGTGGGTTACGGTCTGACGGAGTCTGTACCGTTACCGTTCCAGGTGGGTTACGGTCTGACGGAGTCTGTACCGTTACCGTTCCAGGTGGGTTACGGTCTGACGGAGTCTGTACCGTTACCGTTCCAGGTGGGGCGCGGTCTGACGGAGTATGTACCGTTACCGTTCCAGGTGGGGCGCGGTCTGACGGAGTCTGTACCGTTACCGTTCCAGGTGGGGCGCGGTCTGACGGAGTATGTACCGTTACCGTTCCAGGTGGGGCGCGGTCTGACGGAGTCTGTACCGTTACCGTTCCAGGTGGGGCGCGGTCTGACGGAGTTTGTACCGTTACCGTTCCAGGTGGGTTACGGTCTGACGGAGTCTGTACCGTTACCGTTCCAGGTGGGTTACGGTCTGACGGAGTCTGCACCGTTACCGTTCCAGGTGGGTTACGGTCTGACGGAGTCTGCACCGTTACCGTTCCAGGTGGGTTACGGTCTGACGGAGTATGTACCGTTACCGTTCCAGGTGGGGCGCGGTCTGACGGAGTCTGTACCGTTACCGTTCCAGGTGAGGCGCAGTCTGACGAAGTCTGTACCGTTACCGTTCCAGGTGGGGCGCGGTCTGACGGAGTCTGTACCGTTACCGTTCCAGGTGGGTTACGGTCTGACGGAGTCTGTACCGTTACCGTTCCAGGTGGGTTACGGTCTGACGGAGTCTGTACCGTTACCGTTCCAGGTGGGGCGCGGTCTGACGGAGTCTGTACCGTTACCGTTCCAGGTGGGGCGCGGTCTGACGGAGTCTGTACCGTTACCGTTCCAGGTGGGTTACGGTCTGACGGAGTCTGTACCATTACCGTTCCAGGTGGGGTGCGGTCTGACGGAGTCTGTACTGTTACCGTTCCAGGTGGGTTACGGTCTGACGGAGTCTGTACCGTTACCGTTCCAGGTGGGTTACGGTCTGACGGAGTCTGTACCGTTACCGTTCCAGGTGGGTTACGGTCTGACGGAGTCTGTACCGTTACCGTTCCAGGTGGGGCGCGGTCTGACGGAGTCTGTACCGTTACCGTTCTAGGTGGGTTACGGTCTGACGGAGTCTTTACCGTTACCGTTCCAGGTGGGGCGCGGTCTGACGGAGTCTGTACCGTTACCGTTCCAGGTGGGTTACGGTCTGACGTAGTCTGTACCGTTACCGTTCCAGGTGGGTTACGGTCTGACGGAGTCTGTACCGTTACCGTTCCAGGTGGGGAGAGGTCTGACGGAGTCTTTACCGTTACCGTTCCAGGTGGGTTACGGTCTGACGGAGTCTGTACCGTTACCGTTCCAGGTGGGTTACGGTCTGACGGAGTCTGTACCGTTACCGTTCCAGGTGAGGCGCGGTCTGACGGAGTCTGTACCGTTACCGTTCCAGGTGAGGCGCGGTCTGACGGAGTCTGTACCGTTACCGTTCCAGGTGGGTTACGGTCTGACGGAGTCTGTACCGTTACCGTTCCAGGTGGGTTACGGTCTGACGGAGTATGTACCGTTACCGTTCCAGGTGGGTTACGGTCTGACGGAGTCTGTACCGTTACCGTTCCAGGTGGGGCGCGGTCTGACGGAGTATGTACCGTTACCGTTCCAGGTGGGTTACGGTCTGACGGAGTCTGTACCGTTACCGTTCCAGATGGGGCGCGGTCTGACGGAGTCTGTACCGTTACCGTTCCAGGTGGGTTACGGTCTGACGGAGTCTGTACCGTTACCGTTCCAGGTGAGGCGCGGTCTGACGGAGTATGTACCGTTACCGTTCCAGGTGAGGCGCGGTCTGACGGAGTCTGTACCATTACCGTTCCAGGTGAGGCGCGGTCTGACGGAGTCTGTACCGTTACTGTTCCAGGTGAGGCGCGGTCTGACGGAGTCTGTACCGTTACCGTTCCAGGTGGGTTACGGTCTGACGGAGTCTGTACCGTTACCGTTCCAGGTGGGGCGCGGTCTGACGGAGTCTGTACCGTTACCGTTCCAGATGGGGCGCGGTCTGACGGAGTATGTACCGTTACCGTTCCAGGTGGGGCGCGGTCTGACGGAGTCTGTACCGTTACCGTTCCAGGTGGGGCGCGGTCTGACGGAGTCTGTACCGTTACCGTTCCAGGTGGGTTACGGTCTGACGGAGTCTGTACCGTTACCGTTCCAGGTGGGTTACGGTCTGACGGAGTCTGCACCGTTACCGTTCCAGGTGGGTTACGGTCTGACGGAGTCTGCACCGTTACCGTTCCAGGTGGGTTACGGTCTGACGGAGTATGTACCGTTACCGTTCCAGGTGGGGCGCGGTCTGACGGAGTCTGTACCGTTACCGTTCCAGGTGAGGCGCGGTCTGAAGGAGTCTGTACCGTTACCGTTCCAGGTGGGGCGCGGTCTGACGGAGTCTGTACCGTTACCGTTCCAGGTGGGTTACGGTCTGACGGAGTCTGTACCGTTACCGTTCCAGGTGGGTTACGGTCTGACGGAGTCTGTACCGTTACCGTTCCAGGTGGGGCGCGGTCTGACGGAGTCTGTACCGTTACCGTTCCAGGTGGGTTGCGGTCTGACGGAGTCTGTACCGTTACCGTTCCAGGTGGGTTACGGTCTGACGGAGTCTGTACCATTACCGTTCCAGGTGGGGCGCGGTCTGACGGAGTCTGTACCGTTACCGTTCCAGGTGGGTTACGGTCTGACGGAGTCTGTACCGTTACCGTTCCAGGTGGGTTACGGTCTGACGGAGTCTGTACCGTTACCGTTCCAGGTGGGGCGCGGTCTGACGGAGTCTGTACCGTTACCGTTCTAGGTGGGTTACGGTCTGACGGAGTCTGTACTATTACCGTTCCAGGTGGGGCGCGGTCTGACGGAGTCTGTACCGTTACCGTTCCAGGTGGGTTACGGTCTGACGGAGTCTGTACCGTTACCGTTCCAGGTGGGTTACGGTCTGACGGAGTCTGTACCGTTACCGTTCCAGGTGGGTTACGGTCTGACGGAGTCTGTACCGTTACCGTTCCAGGTGGGGAGAGGTCTGACGGAGTCTGTACCGGTACCGTTCCAGGTGGGTTACGGTCTGACGGAGTCTGTACCGTTACCGTTCCAGGTGGGTTACGGTCTGACGGAGTCTGTACCGTTACCGTTCCAGGTGAGGCGCGGTCTGACGGAGTCTGTACCGTTACCGTTCCAGGTGAGGCGCGGTCTGACGGAGTCCGTACCGTTACCGTTCCAGGTGGGTTACGGTCTGACGGAGTCTGTACCGTTACCGTTCCAGGTGAGGCGCGGTCTGACGGAGTCTGTACCGGGACCGTTCCAGGTGGGTTACGGTCTGACGGAGTCTGTACCGTTACCGTTCCAGGTGGGTTACGGTCTGACGGAGTCTGTACCGTTACCGTTCCAGGTGGGGCGCGGTCTGACGGAGTCTGTACCGTTACCGTTCTAGGTGGGTTACGGTCTGACGGAGTCTGTACCATTACCGTTCCAGGTGGGGCGCGGTCTGACGGAGTCTGTACCGTTACCGTTCCAGGTGGGTTACGGTCTGACGGAGTCTGTACCGTTACCGTTTTAGGTGGGTTACGGTCTGACGGAGTCTGTACCGTTACCGTTCCAGGTGGGTTACGGTCTGACGGAGTCTGTACCGTTACCGTTCCAGGTGGGGAGAGGTCTGACGGAGTCTGTACCGGTACCGTTCCAGGTGGGTTACGGTCTGACGGAGTCTGTACCGTTACCGTTCCAGGTGGGTTACGGTCTGACGGAGTCTGTAGCGTTACCGTTCCAGGTGAGGCGCGGTCTGACGGAGTCTGTACCGTTACCGTTCCAGGTGAGGCGCGGTCTGACGGAGTCTGTACCGTTACCGTTCCAGGTGGGTTACGGTCTGACGGAGTCTGTACCGTTACCGTTCCAGGTGGGTTACGGCCTGACGGAGTCTGTACCGTTACCGTTCCAGGTGGGTTACGGCCTGACGGAGTCTGTACCGTTACCGTTCCAGGTGGGTTACGGCCTGACGGAGTCTGTACCGTTACCGTTCCAGGTGGGTTACGGTCTGACGGAGTCTGTACCGTTACCGTTCCAGGTGGGTTACGGCCTGACGGAGTCTGTACCGTTACCGTTCCAGGTGGGTTACGGTCTGACGGAGTCTGTACCGTTACCGTTCCAGGTGGGTTACGGCCTGACGGAGTCTGTACCGTTACCGTTCCAGGTGGGTTACGGTCTGACGGAGTCTGTACCGTTACCGTTCCAGGTGGGTTACGGTCTGACGGAGTCTGTACCGTTACCGTTCCAGGTGGGGCGCGGTCTGACGGAGTCTGTACCGTTACCGTTCCAGGTGGGGAGAGGTCTGACGGAGTCTGTACCGTTACCGTTCCAGGTGAGGCGCGGTCTGACGGAGTCTGTACCGTTACCGTTCCAGGTGGGTTACGGCCTGACGGAGTCTGTACCGTTACCGTTCCAGGTGGGGCGCGGTCTGACGGAGTCTGTACCGTTACCGTTCCAGGTGGGTTACGGCCTGACGGAGTCTGTACCGTTACCGTTCCAGGTGGGTTACGGCCTGACGGAGTCTGTACCGTTACCGTTCCAGGTGGGTTACGGTCTGACGGAGTCTGTACCGTTACCGTTCCAGGTGGGTTACGGTCTGACGGAGTCTGTACCGTTACCGTTCCAGGTGGGTTACGGCCTGACGGAGTCTGTACCGTTACCGTTCCAGGTGGGTTACGGTCTGACGGAGTCTGTACCGTTACCGTTCCAGGTGAGGCGCGGTCTGACGGAGTCTGTACCGTTACCGTTCCAGGTGGGTTACGGCCTGACGGAGTCTGTACCGTTGCCGTTCCAGGTGGGTTACGGCCTGACGGAGTCTGTACCGTTACCGTTCCAGGTGGGTTACGGCCTGACGGAGTCTGTACCGTTACCGTTCCAGGTGGGTTACGGTCTGACGGAGTCTGTACCGTTACCGTTCCAGGTGGGTTACGGTCTGACGGAGTCTGTACCGTTACCGTTCTAGGTGGGTTACGGTCTGACGGAGTCTGTACCGTTACCGTTCCAGGTGGGTTACGGTCTGACGGAGTCTGTACCGGTACCGTTCCAGGTGGGTTACGGTCTGACGGAGTCTGTACCGTTACCGTTCCAGGTGGGTTACGGCCTGACGGAGTCTGTACCGTTACCGTTCCAGGTGGGTTACGGTCTGACGGAGTCTGTACCGTTACCGTTCCAGGTGGGTTACGGTCTGACGGAGTCTGTACCGTTACCGTTCCAGGTGGGTTACGGTCTGACGGAGTCTGTACCGTTACCGTTCCAGGTGGGTTACGATCTGACGGAGTCTGTACCGTTACCGTTCCAGGTGGGTTACGGTCTGACGGAGTCTGTACCGTTACCGTTCCAGGTGGGTTACGGTCTGACGGAGTCTGTACCGTTACCGTTCCAGGTGAGGCGCGGTCTGACGGAGTCTGTACCGTTACCGTTCCAGGTGGGTTACGGTCTGACGGAGTCTGTACCGTTACCGTTCCAGGTGGGGCGCGGCCTGACGGAGTCTGTATCGTTACCGTTCCAGGTGGGTTACGGCCTGACGGAGTCTGTACCGTTACCGTTCCAGGTGGGTTACGGTCTGACGGAGACCAGTCCGCTGCTGACGCTGGGTTTTCCGTCTGACGACATGGAGCACAGGTGCGGCACCGTCGGCTACCCGCTGTCGCACACGGAGCTGAAGGTGACGGACGAGCAGGGCCGCACGACGCCGGTCGGCCAGCCCGGTATGCTCTGCTCCCGTGGCTACTGCAACTTCCTCGGCTACTGGGACGACCAGGACAAGACTGCCGAGGCGGTCACGCCGCAGCGCTGGTTCCTCACCGGGTGAGTACCGCGCACTCCGAGCCTACAGCGCGCTGAGACTCCGAGCCTACAGCGCGCTGAGACCCCCGAGCCTACAGCGCGCTGAGACCCCCGAGCCTACAGCGCGCTGAGACCCCCGAGCCTACGGCGCGCTGAGGCCCCCGAGCCTGCAGCGCGCTGAGACCCCCGAGCCTGCAGCGCGCTGAGACCCCCGAGCCTACAGCGCGCTGAGACCCCGAGCCTGCAGCGCGCTGAGACCCCCGAGCCTACAGTGCGCTGAGACCCCCGAGCCTACAGCGCGCTGAGGCCCCCGAGCCTACAGCGCGCTGAGGCCCCGAGCCTGCAGCGCGCTGAGACCCCCGAGCCTGCAGCGCGCTGAGACCACCGAGCCTACAGCGCGCTGAGACCCCCGAGCCTACAGCGCGCTGAGACCCCCGAGCCTACAGCGAGCTGAGACCCCCGAGCCTACAGCGCGCTGAGACCCCCGAGCCTGCAGCGCGCTGAGACCCCCGAGCCTACAGCGCGCTGAGACCCCCGAGCCTACAGCGCGCTGAGACCCAGCTGCACGGGTCCGGTGGTCCAAATAATTATTATCGCCACCCAGCTGCTGCGTTTGGACTGCAGGGGTGACACCCGGCCGGCCGAAGTGGAAACGGTTCGAAAGCTAAACCTGTGCCTGTCACTGAGATGGTTTACCGAATTAAATGAATTGAGTCCGCTGATTGGCATTATCTTAATAGCATCTGCGATTCGTAACATTTGTGTTAATGGGAATTTTGGCGGCAGATAGTCGTGCGGTTCTTCGTCGTGACGGCACATAGTCTATGCGAACCAAGCGAAGTCACTAATCCCTGACAAAAACTAACCATAGTCGCACATTCAGGGGACAGTCGATCATCACGAAGATGCCTGGTAGACTCTCAATAAAAGTTATCCATGAACTGCACCAAGACTGCATGTTATGCTTTTGACTGCCATCTTTTTACTGTACGGTACATACGTTATTTGGATCATCTGAACTTGGAGCTTATGTCATGACTCGTGACGGCTCCATCGGCGCATCATTACGGCGGAACGGAAAACTTCAGTCGGCTGGATTATATTTATCCGAAGGCTGTATTGAACGCGGCTGCATTGTTTTCATAAAACACCGTCTGCTATCCATTGTATTTGATGTGGCAGCCGGGAGCTCATATAACTCAATTCTGGGTCAGATGGACCCGTGTCAGCCGGCGGGAAGAGTTAATGTGATTTGCTGTGTTATCGCCAGCCGGCGTCCGTTGGCTGGCAGAGGTGCCGATGAGAGGCGGGAGAGCTGCCGTGTGGCGTGTTTTGCTGGGCTGATTGCCGGCTGGTGTGAGTGTGCCGGCTCGCCGGTGTCAGCTGGGACGGTGCGCTGTTTTTGTGAGGAGCGGCTGCTGTCGACACTGGGCACATCAGGCCGGCCGCCAGACGCCGCTCTGTGCCAACCGTCAGCTATCAGCTTTCCACCGCCCAACGCCCACCGGCAACCGCCTAACGTCCGCCGTCCGCCGTCTGCCGTTCGCCGTCCGCCGTCCGCCGTCCGCCGTCTGCCGTCCGCCGTCCGCCGTCCGCCGTCCGCCGTCCGCCGTCCGCCGTCCGCCGTCCGCCGTCCGCCGTCCGCCGTCCGCCGTCCGCCGTCCGCCGTCCGCCGTCCGCCGTCCGCCGTCCGCCGTCCGCCGTCCGCCGTCCGCCGTCCGCCGTCCACCGTCCACCGTCCACCGTCCACCGTCCACCGTCCACCGTCCACCGTCCACCGTCCACCGTCCACCTCCTGCCGCCTACCGTCCACCATTCGCCACCTACCGTTCACCGCCTACTACTCACCGCCCACCGCCCACCGCCCACCGCCCACCGCCCACCGTCCACCGTCCACCGTCCACCGCCCACCGGCCGCCTCCCACCGCCCACCGGCCGCCTCCCACCGCCCACCGGCCGCCTCCCACCGCCCACCGGCCGCCTCCCATCGCTGCCGCCCCTCGGCAGCCAACTCGCCGTTGAAAAACTGCCGCCGGCCGATAATCACATCATGTTGAAAGCCGCCGACGGCACGTGCCGTTAGATAGAGGAGCCGTCGGCCCCGGGGAGTCGCCGACTGGGCTGTGAGATGAGCGGCACGGCCGCCGCTGACTGCTAAATAACGGCCGTGATTTTCACGTCGAGACGGCATCAAACAGGACGCAATGTTGATGGTATAAGGAACTGGTGCGATACAAACTTAATTTAACGTTATTGCTTCCTTTTAACACCGCGTACTGGCATTACAAATTGTCATACTTCAGGTATTCTTATCCTGGTAAAAGAGCACGAATCACCACACCTGGAACCATCTTATTTATATGAGTAACATCTTATTTTGACACGTATCACATTAACTAGACAGATAAGAGGCAAATAAACAGAAACAATTTGAAATTGCCATATCTGTAAATAACGGGAAAATGTTTTGCGTAAGTTGCGTTTCATGGTGCTGTGAATTATATAATCGATCGAAGATTGATTGAAAATGGTTATTTCGTCTAAATAGCATTTTCTTCGGTAAATATATTTTCCTTTGAGCCCTATCTAAATATATTTTCCCGCCAACCCGTACCACCGCGAAGCTGCGCAAAAAAACGTCGGTGCTGTTATATGAATGAAAAGACAACGAGTCTGCCGCCTGACTTGAATTCAAATGAGTGATTACCAATTGTGTTAATTGAGTTCAAATGTTCGAGTGAATTAACCCGCCATTGGCTGGGGGGGAGAGGGAGAGGGAGAGGGAGAGGGAGAGGGAGAGGGAGAGGGAGAGGGAGAGGGAGAGGGAGAGGGAGAGGGAGACGAGAGAGGGGAGGGGAGGGCGGCGGGCGTTTTTCGCCCCCCCCCCTGACGAACTTACGTAATAGCTCAAAACCAATAGCTTTATCGACGTGAAACTTCGGGTATCTTCTCCTACATCACATGTACGTCTTCTGTGCAAAAACGAAGCAATTTTGTCGAAAAAATGAGATATAGCGAATTGAGCGACGTCACTAAAAAAAGTTTCACGAAAAAATTAGCTAAACTTTAACAGACCGTACAAATGACATATTTTGAGCAAAATGCAATACAAAACGTCAAAAGATAATGGCATGGGCTACAAAATGGCTATCTTGAATTTGTGAAATGTTTTGTTTTTGACCCCCCCCCCCCCCCCTCCCCAAACAATGGGGGACAATTCCCACAAAATCAAAACTTTTCAAAGATATTGGGGAAAAAACGGAATACATATCAGGTAATGGGCAATTCCTATATATCAGATATGGGCAATTCCCAAACCAAATGTAAAAATAATATCATTTTTGACCAACTTATGGCTTCTTAAGTATGGGTAACTCATGACGTGTTTTTTAATGACCAGTTACGAACACATGAATGTCACCGCTACATTTTTAGTCAAAACTTGTCCAAAAACATGCCTTTTTAATTTATATTTATAAATTTTGAATTTTGACCCTATGTGTTCCCTATGACCCTATGAATTTTGACCCTACCCTTGACCTGAGCTTGACACTAACTTTACGTAAATGAAGTCAGGTGGTAAAATGACTATCACTATCGAATTTTACGTGTAAAATAACCCGTAAAACATATATTGCATGATTTTCGTAGATATTTTGCGCATGGTGACCTTTTGTGACCTGACCTTGACCTTTGCAAAACATCTCAGTTTAGCTCGAAGGCTTTGGATCGAAGGCTTTGGATGGCAAGTATGGTCCATACACTCAAACACCTCGAGTTTGACCCTTCCTGACCGTGACCTGACATATGACCTCAATTTGAAATATTCGAGTATGCTTTAGATTCGTCGCATTGAGAGCTTTCGAATGCCGCCTTGCACGTCTCGCTACAATCATTGATTCGGAAGATAACCAGGGGGAGGCCCCCGCCAATGCCGGGTTAAAGGGAAATAATGACCCTTTTCACACAAAAATGGAGTTAGCACTTGAAATGGGAAGAAGCACTCAACTTATAAGTAAATCCAATCTCATTTTGAATAAAAATGTCCCTAGCCGAAGTTATTTCAAGTTAAAGTTGATGAGCGTTCCACGCTTATATCGGTCGGTACTCAGCAACTACTCGGTAACGAATTCACTTTCCGAGCTAAAATTAGCCTCCCTACGCATTGTTATTTATCATGAGGGTATGCTATATGTTTCCTGGCACTCTATCTTTTGCGAATATGTACCGAATTTTTATGAACAATCAACAAGCATTTGAAAAAGTGCATTGAAATCGGCAGTTTAGTTTGGCGCCGGACGGCGACCTGTATTCTGTTCAAACCGTCAACAGGCGGACCCAATTACGGACGGAGTCATATAACATTTCCTAATTAGCTAAACAAATATAAATACACAGTCTCAATATAAAACGTGAGCCAACACATCAATCACATGCTAGCCACAAACACATTCGCCTGCCTTTTACAGGCTAGTTTTGCCCCGAACAAATCAGTGGAGGGCAGCTTCTCATCGAGCTGGTTCACGGATCGTGGCAAGCGACAAAACATTCCATTCTTAATTGTGTCTACCCTGGGTACAGGGACGTGCAGCACCGGATGCGACCTATTTAGTGAACTCGACTATTAAAAAATGGGTGTTTTCACCATGAATTTTCAACATTCATGTATTCAATACATTACAATGCACACATGAAACATTTATCTGAACCGTTTTGCCGTAATCAATCAATACACATTTAAGAAAACCGTGATGCATTCGGTGGTTTAACTTGCCCCCCTACGACGACGTATTTAGTGTGTGCGATTTGTTGAGAGGTAATTCAAACGAGAGGTATTCAAATATTTCTCGTAGTGCTTGTGCAAGGAGCATGACTAAATTGTAATATGTTTTGTAATCGACCTTCTCCTTGAATGTACCAAAGTAAGAAATTAAACTTTGTTTTACATTTGCATTCGGGCACAGCCCTTCAGATATATTGCAATCGAAATGACACATCATTCACATACGCACCACAAGAATAGACATTTAGCACAGAAAATCAGAGACTACATCCTCCACCCAGCCCAGCTGAAAACCTACTCGATACATAAATAAATAAAGACGAACATTTTATAGACCAATCACACGAAATCACACTCCTAAGATCACGCCCTATGATTGCATATTAGGATTGTTCTTAGCAAATACCTATATAAATAAATAAAGACGAACAATTTGCTAAAACAGTCACACGAAATCGCACTCCCATCCTGATATGACACGCCACGATGACATATACTGTTCTAAGCAAGTACCTATATAAATAACGACGATTTAAAAAAAAAAAAAATCATACAAAAAAGGAAAGCGTTCCTATCCTGAGACAATGCGCCACGATGATATATTTTCGTTCAAGCTCCGTTTTTTTGTTTCTGATACACAGAGATTCAGCAATTTTCCTATCTGGATCGTCTTTCGTTTTCATTAAAACTTTAACTTCCAAAGGAGGACCAGCAAGTTTGTCTACCTTAGGGATTCCTTTGTTTTTGGTATTCAACGTCGACCAGTAGCCTATTTCACAAAGCAAAAAACTTTGTAATTACAAAGAATTTCTTTGTAATTACAAATAATTTTTACACATGTTTGTAGTTTGGATTTCACAAAACCCCAGGGCAGTTAATCTCAATTTACTATTTACAAACTACTTTACAAAGATATTGTTTGTAAAAATGTTTGCAATTGCACATGTTCTATTTCTCAAAGGTTGACGGAAGTGAGGAAATGTTTGCAATTACAAACTTGTAATTCCAGTGGGTCAGGGGTTCTGAATTTCAGAAACTGCATTGACAGTTGACATTGTTTGACTGTTCAGGTTATTTTCTTGGTATTTTCAGGTTATTTTATAGGTATAGCTGCCCCAAAAAAGCTATTTCCCGAGAGATTCGAACAGGGATCTGCAGCTTTGAGGTCCCATTGCACCTTACCGATTGCGCTGTGAGGGGCGCCTCCGCGCGGAGAAACCGCATGGCGATAGAATTGCAGCGATCAACGATGTCTTGTGCAATGTGCAGTGAACCTTCACCCTTTACGACGTAGGAAATCGGCTAGGTTAGGTGAACAAATGGTCGAGAAATTCAACGATCTTTCTTTTAAGAGTAGTTCTGTTGTTAAGGCGGCCGCACACTAGGCCATTCGGCGCGCGATATACTGCGACATTCCACCTCGGAAAATCGCGGCGATACCGCTGAATCTCGTCCTTGTTCCGGCGGATTCGGCGCTGTCTGCTCGCGAGATTCCGCCCCGCCGACCTACAGCATGTCGCAACCTGTGCCTACAGCCTGTCACAAGGTAAATTAATGATGGCCATTTTTCGACGAAGATGTAAGTTTAGAACCACGAAACTTTTACATAATACATTTCACAGCGGCAAGAGCATGCTGTGCAAAATGTGCACCTCTGTCTTGCATAGATTCGCCACTGTTAGCATGATCAATTTTGTTGTCCGCGGCTCCGCGGCGTTCAGTCGCGGAAAAAAGCTCGTTTGAATCAGCTTTTTTCCGCCGGTCCGCAGATGGCCGGCCGACGACATTCGTCCGCGATTTTTGACGTTTCGGCTGACGCGAACGCGGAAAGTCGCTAAAGATGCGCGGAAAGTCGTAGCGATATCACGACCTCCGCGCGCTGAATGGCCTAGTGTGCGGCCGCCTTTATACTCCGCCACCTGGTGAATGGTCAAATTCTGTTTACTCTAACTGCTTACCAAGATGTATTTTTACGATCAGTGTTTGCATTCCGATGAAATGTTAATTAAAATATTATTCTCCCTATAACTAATTTTATATTGAATAAAAAAATAAACCACAATGTAAATAATTGTTAAATTAATTTGTTAACAATACAATTATTTGTCATTAGCACCAAGTTTAATACAAACGTTCTTGATTGTAAAGTTTTCTGCTGACTAAAATTCCTGTTTACAATTTTCTTTACAATCGGTAATTCAGAGGTGGCGAATGTTTGTGAAATAGCTTTTTGTGAGGTTTGCAATATTTTCTTGCGTTTGTAATCGCAAACATTTGTAATTACTAACTTCTTTGTGAAATAGGCCTCAGTAGCCTATTTCACAAAGCAAAGAAGTTTGTAATTACAAATAATTTCTTTGTAATTACAAATAATTTTTACACATGTTTGTAGTTTGGATTTCACAAAACCCCAGGGCAGTAAATCTTAATTTACTATTTACCAACTACTTTACAAAGATATTGTTTGTAAAAATGTTTGCAATTGCACATGTTCTATGTCTCAAAGGTTGACGGAAGTGAGGAAATGTTTGCAATTACAAACTTGTAATTCCAGTGGGTCAGGGGTTCTGAATTTCAGAAACTGCATTGACAGTTGACATTGTTTGACTGTTCAGGCTATTTTCTTGGTGAGGTTGTTACGTTGCCGAGGTTGTTAGGGTAATGGTTTAGTTATGCATAGGTATAGCTGCCCAAAACAAACTATTTCCCGAGAGATTCGAACAGGGATCTGCAGCTTTGAGGTCCCAGTGCACCTTACCGATTGCGCTGTGAGGGGCACCTCCGCGCGGAGAACCCGCATGGCGATAGAATTGCAGCGGTCAACGATGTCTTGTGCAATTTGCAGTGAACCTTCACCCTTTACGACGTAGGAAATCGGCTAGGTTAGGTGAAAAAATGGTCGAGAAATTCAACGATCTTTCTTTTAAGAGTAGTTCTGTTGTTATGCTCCGCCACCTGGTGCATGGTCAAATTCTGTTTACTCTAACTGCTTACCAAGATGTATTTTTCCGATCAGAGTTTGCATTCCGATGAAATGTTAATTACAATATTATTCTCCCTATAACTAATTTTATATTGAATAAAAAAATAAACCACAATGTAAATATTTGTTAAATTAATTTGTTAACAATAAAATTATTTGTCATTAGCATCAAGTTTAATACAAACGTTCTTGATTGTAAAGTTTTCTGCTGACTAAAATTCCTGTTTACAATTTTCTTTACAATCGGCAATTCAGAGGTGGCGAATGTTTGTGAAATAGCTTTTTGTGAGGTTTGCAATATTTTCTTGCGTTTGTAATCGCAAACATTTGTAATTACTAACTTCTTTGTGAAATAGGCCTCTGATTGAAACAAAAGTTGAAGTATATTATGTCGCGCTCCCAATAGTGTATTCAACGTCGACCAGATTGAAACACAAGTTTAAGTATATTATGTCTGCTCCCAATAGTGAAAGAAAACACCGATCATGAACTCCGAAAGAAGTATATGTACTTTTTTTTAATCCCCCCTAAAAAAACGAAATCTAAAAAGTTGTGATTTCATTTTTGAACTGAGACTCGATCAATTTAATACGATACATGTTCCATACGATAATGCAGAAAAATAGATCAAAAGGTCAATATTTCCATTTAACCGACCTTACATTTTGATTCATCGTCTGATAACACGATCTAAATTTTGACCTACCCGATCTAAAAAATGACCAGCCAGCTGTAAACTGAGCTAAGAATGACTTCGCGACTTGATAACGTTGCGTTTAACGCCGCTCAAATTCAGTAAAGTAAGAGCTGTTGCGCTGGTCCTCTTTATTTAGCCTTGTCTATTCCTACGTAGTTTGGCGTGTTCTTAATGCGTAAAGGCATCGTAATGTTTCAATGAACAGGGGCGTAGCCAGGATTTCGGCCAGGGGGGGGGGGGCAAACGGGATCAGAGGGGCCCTCGTAGCCAATTGGGGGCCCACACACTGGCGGTTCGAGTTTGGGGGTAAAAATTTATATCCCATCAAACCCATCAAACCGCCTGAAATCAGCACAAAATGTACACATTTCCTGATAAGAAAATCTAAGCAACTTTATCTAAGGAAGTTTGTTTTAAATCAGCTATCAATGCATAAGCAAGCGAAATCCGATGAGTTTTCAGAAATGTG